>CM035160.1:70671806-70855656 GCA_020205615.1 Panax quinquefolius | reverse complement strand
AAATATCATCACAATATAATACTATTATATATATAAACATATAATAACCTAAACACATATAACACATAACCCTATGAGTCTATAACACACATAAGACTCGGTATCAAGTCAAACTATTTTAGTTTGACTTGAAATCGACACAAATTCTAACTTCACGACGGTCTAGTCAGACAATTCACGAGTTTAAGTTCAATTAAACTCTGTTTAAACGCTTAACCATTATCTAAGATAATTATTATTATTAGTCAAAATAATTTTTCATAAGCTCGTAATAATTTTAAAATAATTATTATCATTTAAACTGATTTTTCAATCATTACTATCATATTTATGATTTAAATACTCTAATCACATATATTATAAGTTTTTCTTGAACATAAAAGTCAAATACCAATCCAGCAACCCAGATTTGGAATCCAGCAAGCTGGATTCTAAATCCAGTATCTAGATGGCCAATCCAAAGAAAACTAAATCGCAATCCAAAGAACCGGATTCAATATATTTTCAATTCAGTAAACTTCTTTTCAATCCAGCAAACTGGATTCATCAGATTTTCCAATCCAGCAAACTGGATCCCATATCCTTTTTATGAAAATACCAAATCAGTTTATTATTTTTCTATCTTTTGGCCGTGCTTATATACATGTATTTCATACACAAAAAGTGTTTTTTTCATAATTTTTCAACTTCCTTTAGTATTTTTCAAAAATTATTTTTGGTGCGTAGCTTAAGAAATTAGCCCTATCATGCTCAACTCCAGAAATTCCCATCTCTTGGCGCAATCTTCTACATGTTAACGTGATGCTCCAGTTTAAATTTCGTGGCCATCGGAGTTATAGAACTCCGATTATAGCGATTTTCGTCGGAAAATCACAAAAATTGAAATGGTCATAACTTGCTCATTTTAAGTTGGAATGAACTCCTTTTTGGACACGAGGTACTAAATACCATATATTTCCATGTCCCAAAAGGCCGGAATTTTTCGGGACAATTTAAGTTGCCGAAACAGCCCTCGTAAAAATATGAGCAGCAACTTTTTGGCCATTTGCAGTTTTGGAGTCCTTTACTAAATCTTAAATAAAATGAGATCTATAACTCCAATTAACGATCCGTCAATTTTGTTGGATTCGTATCTTTCCGATCTATAATTTTCATCTATCACAATCCATATTTGGATATGTTAAGCTCCCGGAATTTAGCCCGGAAGTGGCTGGTAAAAACTGTTGTGTTAACAGTTTTCTAACCTTTGAGTAGTTTTGGGATAAATTCTATAACTTAATCATTTTTCAACCTAATTGAGTGATTCCAAAGGGGTTTTATCCTTAATATACAGATCTAGCATCCCAAGAAATTAAATCACAAATATCCATCATAGATTTCAAAAATCAAAAGCTAGATCACATTTTCATGTTTAAGCTTTCCGAAAAATTCTATTTTTCTATTCCTTTTGATTCCAACCAAATCAACACCCAATATGGGTAGATCTAAACAGGAAATACTCATAAACACATAGATCTAAGGTTTTAAACCTCAAGATCATAACTTCATATAATCAAAAATCAAATCAAACAAAATAAAAAGGTTTAAGCTAGTTTAAGTTTTCACCTTGATTTTTGGGCTACTCTTCTTTGTCTTCCAAAGTAGAAGATGAATTTATGGAGCATCAATGGTATAGCTCCTTCCTCTCTCTCTCTCTCTTCTCTCCAATCGAATTTCTCTCCTCTCTCTCTTTATGCTTTTGTTTTGTTAGTCCAAGAGAAAGTAAGAGGAAGTAAAATAAAAGATGAAAGAGAATGAAATTAGATTTTTGTTGGAGGATATTGTATAGATATAAGATATGCATGTAATTGATATTTCCCCAACATCTTCTTATCTCTTTCTCTCACTTATTAGAAGGTTGCTTGTAATCTAAATAAAATTAGGTGGCCAAATAAAAGAGAGACACCTAGCCAATTAAGTACTTATCCTTTGGAAGATGTGGAGCAAGTAATGATTACATTCATTCCCCCTTTTCTCTCCTTGTCATGACCGGCCAAGTGGTGGCCTTGGATTTGCCCCTTTTTATTTTGCTTTTATTCTATTATTTAACTTGCTAAATGTCCAAAAGTCCCTCTTCCATTGGGCTAAAGGTTGGGCCACTCTTTTTTAATTCTTTGGGCTATTGAAAAATTAACAATGTTTGGGCTACAACAAATAACATCTTCTAACACTTCTTATTTTACCATTCCCTAATTATTAAATTAAGGTTTTCATGTACACAATTATAATATAAATCACGTACTCATGCACATTTATTTCCTTAACCCAATTAGACTTGCTATAATTAAGTTATAAAATTAATTAATTGAGATGTATAAAAATAAATCTCTTAGAATTAATATATATTCTATATACCGTAATTCTCTCATCCCATAACTCTTAAGTCATTTCATTTCTTCATTCCTAATATATAGTTAGGATTACACTAGTTTCTTTTATTTGTTTATTTAATAAACAAGTATAAACCATCACATAATATTCATATTCATTACTCTCATAACTTTTAACCCTTAGGATTTTATACTTAGCATTAGAGTTCCCAAATTAGGGTTTCATATAAATTGTAAGAATTTTCTAACCGAACGTTTACGTTCTTAATATAATATTTAGGTTTGTCATTGTCTGGCCAACCCTTGACCCTTAACCACATACTGTACACATAAATGACCATATACACAGAACATAAACATGTATACACTTAATCTTGAATAATTCACCTAAATCCTTCACAGAATTTTGAAATCCTCAAAATTTCATCTTAAAAATATCAATCGCATACACTTATTTTCTGTCTAGGTTCTAATTTTGAACCATAAATCAATTATTAAAAATTTTAAAAATATTCCAAATTTTCAGGTTGTCACATTCACCCCTTCTTCTAAAAATTTCGTCCCCGAAATTTACCTTACACCTTACTCCATTCAGCATACACCATTCACACACATTCGCTTGTTACCCAATACACCACTCACAAGAGTAAAATTTTCAAATTTTGCTGAGGGGTATTACAGACAATTGTCTGTCATTTTCGCAAAGGTTATAGGAAATTCATCCGCAAACCGTCATTACTTACAGACACAAAGGGTGATTAGCCCGATATGCCTGTCTTCAAGCATGTCTTCTTTGGTCGGAACAATTTGTTCCTCTTATCCGCCTTGGGCGCATAACTTTTACCTCAGTCTTATTGGATTCCGCACCAAAACAATTTGGTTCGGGAAATTTCTTTCAATGAACACTTAGAGTTTTCATAAACTTTAGTCTAGTTGATCGAATCAATTGATAGACTCTTATCAATAATTCAATTCAATCAATTATTTAGGTGTAGCCAAAAACCGGATTGCAAATTAAAATTTTTGAAAATATTTTCTAGAATGACGCTATGATGTCTTTGTTATATTAATAAATCCGCTTTGAGGATGCCGCATTGTATGACTTTTGTCATAAAGACATCATATAATAGTGGAACAAAGATTTTAGATCAAATTCACACTAAGTATTCCTGTATTTACAACTCCATCAAGTTTATATCATCTCTAGACCAGGTAACATGGTACATGAGTGATAAATAAAACAAATTTTGATATTTCAAATCATTTGCGTCTAGCTGAAATAAGTAGCATAGACTATACTTTAAACCGTTTCAAAAATGATTACGAGTCTATATATATTTTTTTCAAAAGCACATAGTGCGTATTTAGCTTGATGTCAATCATTTCGAAGTCTAGCATAGGTAGGAGTTTTGGAAAACTTAATTCTTCACTAATAATCATTTGCTTAACAATCTATCTGTTCCTATTATCCTCAATATTCCATTTACACACAACTATACCCAGTTCATAAAACCACACTTATGAGTCCATAAATTACCACAATCATATGAGTTTAAGAACTTGTCCTAGCAAGACCTTTGGTGTCCATTCGCTGAGAGGTTCATAAACATTTTATATAACTATAAATCAAGTATGTCACATTAGTATGAGTTCTAAGAACTCATGCTTAACCTTATATCCTCTACCTAAGACCTATCTATCTGTTATACACATGAGAAAGGAATCACCCTGTTAACATGCATATAGAAAATAGCGCGACACAAACATTTCAATGATTATCATTGCCAGAAACTAAGTGGTTTTTACACCAAGTACAATTCCCCGCCCATACAAGGAATCATATAACTCAGCGGCTGACACGAGTCCTCAATTGAATCCCCACCTAACACTAACCCCCTTTTCAATATGAATTTCATTTAACTCGTTTTCATAATCCTTTCCTGAATCTATACCAATTTATAGTACAACTGACACAGCAATCGTTGCTGTAAACTTTTTAATCATTTGATTGATTCTTTTTCCCTTCTATCACTTTATCAGATCACGGGGTGATCTTATCGTATATATTATGATTTATTTCTATGTCTTGATCGTTTTGTTTTACGATCTTCTATCACTGCACTTTTAGTCTTTTAGACTCTATCTATTCCTCACTATTGTTCAACTTCATTATCAGAGTTAGGGAACTCTGTATCTTATAACTCGTCGAGATTCGTCTTTGAATCTTATCGACCAACTAACTCTATTTGAGTTAGTACTTATCCTAATCACTGCGGTTATTGGTCTCAGGTATTCCTACCTAAGCTTCATAACCCAATGACTCACGATACCAATCATGGCCCAGAATCCGGTCCTAAATCACCTCGGATCCGGTTCGATCATTCTATACAACTATCACTATTTGCGGAAGATATAAACATAAATTGTTTATACATTACATTACACACTATTCCCCAAGATCGAGTAACCTTAACTTAATACACCATTACATAACTTATTTAACTTACAATCACATTAATATACAATACTATTACAATTCTAACTGCACACGTAAACTAAAGTTGAAACTTTCTTTAATCTTTTCCTGTATCCGATGCGTTCGCCTTAATCTGCAATGTTTATCATGATATAGCAAGAGTGAGCATGAAAGTTGCTCATCAAGTTTAAATTCAACAATATAATGATATATTATGATTGAAATGATTTGAATAATTGGCTGGCTATAATTCAACAAAATAATTGTGAACTAGCAGGAACAAATTTATGACTGAACAAGTATTATACATGAACAAATAAATCTGAAACAACTGGTAATGAAGGTGATCAGCCTTTCATACCTGACTTATAAATGCAATATGTACAGAGTACAATTATACATGGCAATCAACAATGATTATCCATAAGCTTATCCGAATAAAACACTCTTAATAGAGTTAAGTAAATACAAACTTGCTTGAACCGTTGATTACTGCTACGCAATTTATATCGCAGTACCCGAAGACCTAATATTAGTAATATAGATCTCCAATATTAGAATAATATCATCATAATATAATACTATTATATATATAAACATAGAATAACCTAAACACATATAACACATAACTCTATTAGTCTATAACACACATAAGACTCGGTATCAAGTCAAACTATTTTAGTCTGACTTGAAACCGACACAAATTCTAACTTCACGACGGTCCAGTCGGACAATTCACGAGTTTAAGTTCAATTAAACTCTGTTTAAACGCTTAACCATTATCTAAGATATTTATTATTATTAGTCAAAATAATTTTTCATAAGCTCGTAATAATTTTAAAATAATTATTATCATTTAAACTGATTTTTCAATCATTACTATCATATTTATGATTTAAATACTCTAATCACATATATTATAAGTTTTTCTTGAACATAAAAGTCAAATACCAATCCAAAGAACCCAGATTTGAATCCAAAGAAGTGGATTCTAAATCCAGTATCTAGATGGCCAATCCAGCAAACTGGATTCAATATATTTTCAATTCAGTAAACTTCTTTTCAATCCAGCAAACTGGATTCATCAGATTTTCCAATCCAGCAAACTAGATTCCATATCCTTTTTACGAAAATACCAAATCAGTTTATTATTTTTCTATCTTTTGGCCAAGCTTATATACATGTATTTCATACACAAAAAGTATTTTTTTTCATAATTTTCCAACTTCCTTTAGTATTTTTTAAAAATCATTTTTAGTGCGTAGCTTAAGAAATTAGCCCTATCATGCTCAACTCCAGAAATTCCCATCTCTTGGCACAATCTTCTACATTTTAACGTGATGCTCCAGTTTAAATTTCGTGGCCATCGGAGTTGTAGAATTCCGATTATAGCGATTTTCGTTGGAAAATTACAAAAATTGAAATGGTCATAACTTACTCATTTTAAGTCGGAATGAGCTCATTTTTGGACACGAGGTACTTAATACCATATATTTCCATGTCCCAAAAGGCCGGAATTTTTCGGGACAATTTAAGTTGCCGAAACAGCCCTCGCAAAAATATGGGCAGCAACTTTTTGGCCATTTGCAGTTTTGGAGTCCTTTACTAAATCTTAAATAAAATGAGATCTATAACTCCAATTAACGATCCGTCAATTTTGTTGGATTCTTATCTTTCCGATCTACAATTTTCATCTATCACAATTCATATTTGGATATGTTAAGCTCCCGGAATTTAGCCCGGAAGTGGCTAGTAAAAACTGTTGTGTTAACAGTTTTCTAACCTTTGAGTAGTTTTGGGATAAATTCAATAACTTACTCATTTTTCAACCTAATTGAGTGATTCCAAAGTGGTTTTATCCTTAATATACAGATCTAGCATCACAAGAAATTAAATCACAAATATCCATCATAGATTTCAAAAATCAAAAGCTAGATCACACTTTCATGTTTAAGCTTTCCGAAAAATTCTATTTTTCTATTCCTTTTGATTCCAACCAAATCAACACCCAATATGGGTAGATCTAAACATGAAATACTCATAAACACATAGATCTAAGGTTTTAAACCTCAAGATCATAACTTCATATAATCAAAAATCAAATCAAACAAAATAAAAAGGTTTAAGCTAGTTTAAGTTTTCACCTTGATTTTTGGGCTACTCTTCTTTGTCTTCCAAAGTAGAAGATGAATTTATGGAGCATCAATGGTATAGCTCCTTCCTCTCTCTCTCTCTCCTTCTCTCCACCGAATTTCTCTCCCTCTCTCTCTTTATGCTTTTGTTTTGTTAGTCCAAGAGAAAGTAAGAGGAAGTAAAATAAAAGATGAAAGAGAATGAAATTAGATTTTTGTTGGAGGATATTGTATAGATATAAGATATGCATGTAATTGATATTTCCCCAACATCTTCTTATCTCTTTCTCTCACTTATTAGAAGGTTGCTTGTAATCTAAATAAAATTAGGTGGCCAAATAAAAGAGAGACACCTAGCCAATTAAGTACTTATCCTTTGGAAGATGTGGAGCAAGTAATGATTACATTCATTCCCCCTTTTCTCTCCTTGTCATGACCGGCCAAGTGGTGGCCTTGGATTTGCCCCTTTTTATTTTGCTTTTATTCTATTATTTAACTTGCTAAATGTCCAAAAAGTCCCTCTTCCATTGGGCTAAAGGTTGGGCCACTCTTTTAATTCTTTGGGCTATTGAAAAATTAACAATGTTTGGGCTACAACAAATAACATCTTCTAACACTTCTTATTTTACCATTCCCTAATTATTAAATTAAGGTTTTCATGTACACAATTATAATATAAATCTGTACTCATGCACATTTATTCCTTAACCCAATTAGACTTGCTATAATTAAGTTATAAAATTAATTAATTGAGATGTATTAAAATAAATCTCTTAGAATTAATATATATTCTATATACCATAATTCTCTCATCCCATAACTCTTAAGTCATTTCATTTCTTCATTCCTAATATATAGTTAGGATTACACTAGTTTCTTTTATTTGTTTATTTAATAAACAAGTATAAACCATCACATAATATTCATATTCATTACTCTCATAACTTTTAACCCTTAGGATTTTATACTTAGCATTAGAGTTCCCAAATTAGGGTTTCATATAAATTGTAAGAATTTTCTAACCTAGAACGTTTACGTTCTTAATATAATATTTAGGTTTGTCATTTATCTGCCAACCCTTGACCCTTAACCACATCTTTGTACACATAAATGACCATATACACAGAACATAAACATGTATACACTTAATCCTGAATAATTCACCTAAATCCTTCACAGAATTTTGAAATCCTCAAAATTCCATCTTAAAAATATCAAACACATACACTTATTTTCTGTCTAGGTTCTAATTTTGAACCATAAATTAATTAATAAAAATTTTAAAAATATTCCAAATTTTTGGGTTGTCACAGAATCCTTTGCTTGGCGCGCGACCACTTTGTCTTGGTTTTTGGCGGCTAACTGTTTAGAGTCTCTCACTGCAGATTAGCCAAAACAGTCCATTTTTCTAATGAAACTCCCAGCTTCCTAATTTGTTCGTTTTACATCCGAATTGACCCATTTGAAAGACTACAACTCATAAATTACATCCTTTATGTGTTCATATAAGAATTTCATATTTTTGAATCCGTTAACTCAGAATTCAGCTTTGAGTTCATTTTTAAGCGTTCGTTTAACGTTTTCGACCGTTCAATACTCGTTTTCTTCGTTATAAGTCGGAATGTAATGATTCTTTCCCCCACGACTCTTAATTACCTATCAATGATTTAGTCATTCATAGGCATCCTTATATATCCTCAATAAACATGCTCCACTAATCTACGATTCTTCTACGAGAAACAAATCAAAAAAGATGAAGATTGTGGTTTATGATAATTTACCTTTGAAGAAATTAACGTTCTTGATAAACTTCTATTGGTTTGCTTGGAAGTATAATGATTATATGTTTCTAGCTCTTTCTCTCTCTCAATATAGTTGGACAAGCTTTGTAAAACAACAAAATAACCAACCTAAGCTTTGTATTTATAGGAAACCAAAATGAGGGCAAAATGGTCCAATTCCCCCACCTCCATACTATTCCACCTCATTTATCAACTTTGTCACCAAGTAAAGTACTTGGTGAGCAAGTTGCCTGCCTTGGTTGGCCACCAAGTGGCCGACCCACTCCCCCCTTGGATCATCCCATGGGTTGCCCCATGGGTTTTACCCAACCCATGACCCACCGGTTCGACCCGCGGTTTACTTTTAGAATTAAGCTTGACATAACTTAACGTTGGGCCTTAACTTGGGCTTATATACTTAATTCATTGGGTTTGCTATTAATCCAAGTCCAATTAAATTATATCAAATCCTTAGCTGCTAATCCATTAGAGCTCCTCGTATTATATACGTATAACTCATGTATTCTCTTCGTCTAATACTCACACGATATTTGTATTATACGTTGTACTATTCTTCATACTATACTCGTACTTAAACTAGTATAATACTCGTATCTCATATGTATAATACCTGAAACGACTATACGCATTTCATTTCCCTTTCGGAAACCTCTTTCACAAACCCTTAGGTTTTACGTCCGCAAGCAAAAACTTCGTTTGCCATAACAGAAATATTATTGGATATTCCATAGTATCTTCATATTCTATTATTACACGTTTCTCAAAATTTCAAACCCTAGCTCCAAATGAAATCGGATGAATAGTGTTTTTACGTAAACATTCTCGGAAAACCTTCATTTTTGTCTTGATAATTCACAACAATTAATCCTAGCACAAAGCCAAAATTCTAATCACATCCACATATTCTAGGTAATAGAACGACCTTCGAAAATCTTACTCACATAATAAATTAATTAAATTCATTTAATTCACATAATCAAATAAAAATTTAATTCATTCAAAATCTGAAATTCTCGGGCGTTACATTCTTCCCTCCTTATAAGGATTCTGTCATTAGAATCTCGCTATTCTTACATAAACAAATGAGGAAACATTTCCTTCATTTTACTTTCGAGCTCCCACGTTGCTTCTTCAGCATCGTGGTTACTCCAAATTACCTTTACTGAAGGTATTACTTTATTTCTCAAGACTTATTCCTTCCTATCAATAATCTGAATCGGAAGTTCTTCATACGTTAAGTCTTTTCCTACTTGAATTGATTCATACTCTATTACGTGCTTGTAGTCCGGTTTATAAGGACGTAACACTGACACATGAAATACATTATGTATTCTTTCCATTTCTGGAGGTAAGGCTACTTCATAAGCTACCTCTCCTACCCTTCGTAAAATCTCAAAAGGTCCTACAAACCTTGGACTTAACTTCTCTTTCTTTCCAAAATGTATCTTCCCTTTCCAATGCGATACTTTTAGAAAGACATATGAACCTACTTCAAATGGTCTTCTCTCTATGAGGATCTGCATACTTCCGTTGTCTATCTTGAGCCGCTACTAATCGAGTTCGTATTAGCTCAACCATGTCTGCCGTTTGTTGTACCATTTCAGGTCCCAACAGTTGACGTTCACCTACTTCATCCCAACAAAGTGGTGTTCTGCACTTCCTTCCATATAACGCTTCGTACGGCGGCATGCCTATACTAGCGTGAAAACTATTGTTGCAAGCAAATTCTACCAAAGGTAGATGTTTGTCCCAACTTCCCTTGAAATCCATAACTCAAGATCTTAACATATCTTCTAGCGTTTGAATTGTTCATTCACTTTGGCCATCCGATCTGTGGATGATATGCCGTACTCAATCTCAAATGCGTTCCCATTTATTCTTGCAAACTACTCCAAAAGTTTGACGTGAATCGTGGATCACGATCGGACACAATTGAAATAGGTACTCCATGTCTGGAAATGATTTCTTTGACATAAAACTTAGCTAACTGCTCTAAGTTATACCTAACTCCTATTGGTAGAAAATGAGCTGGTTTAGTTAACCGATCCACTATTACCAAAATAGCATCGTATCCTTTTCTCGTAGTTGGAAGTCCCACCACAAAGTCCATAGTGATATGCTCCCATTTTCACTCCAGAATCTCTAGTGGTTGCAATAATTCACTCGTCCTTTGGTGTTAACCTTAACTTTCTGACAAGTTAAGCACTTACTAACGTATTCTGCAATCTCCCTCTTCATGTTCAGCCACCAAAAGTTCTGACGAAGGTCTTGGTACATCTTAGTACTACCAGGATGTATCGAGTACTTTGAACTATGGGCCTCATACATAATCTCTTCTTTCAACTCGAAATTATTTGGAACCCAAATTCTTCCTTCAAAATGAAGTAAACCTTCTTTATCAAGGTTATACTTAGTCTTCACGTCATCCTTCATTATCTTTTTCATTTGCTCACATTCTTCAGTACTTATCTGTACTTCCTTAACCCGTTCCACTATCGTTGGTTGAGTCTCTATTGAAAATAACATCTCTGTTGTTTCACTTGGCAACTTAACTTCTAATTCCATCCTGACCATCTCTGTTAGTAACTCATTCTGAGTCGTTAACATTGACAGCTTTTCTTTACCCTTCCGACTTAACCCGTCGGCTACTACATTCGCCTTCCCCGGATGATATAAGATATCACAATCATAATCTTTTATCAACTCTAACCACCTTCTCTGCCTCATATTCAACTCCTTCTCTGTGAAGATATATTTCAGACTTTTATGGTCCGTGTATTTCTTACACTTCTCCCCGTATAAATAATGTCTCCATATTTTTAAAGCAAACACTACAGCTGCCAATTCTACGTCATGAGTAGGATAAACATTCTCATAATCTTTTAACTAACGTGATGCATACGGGTGCCTCACTCAACCTCCTTTTTAGTTCTTGAAAGCTATGCTCACACTTTTCTGTCCATACATACTTCACCGACTTCCTTGTCAGATTCGTCAACGGAGTAGCTAATTTAGAAAAGTCTTGAATAAACCTCCTATAGTATCTCGCTTACCCAAGAAAACTTATAACCTCGGTTGGCGTTTTCAGTTGCTCCCATTCATTCACCGCTTCCACCTTCGTTGGATCTACGGATATGCCATCTTTGTCTATCGTGTCCTAGAAACTGCACTCGTTCAAGCCAAAATTCACACTTAGTGAATTTCGCATACAACTTCTCCCTCCGTAGTGTTTCCAACACTATTCTTAGATGTTCAGCATGATCTTCTGGCGTCTTAGAATAGATTAGTATATCATCAATGAACACTATAACGAACTTGTCCAAATACTGTTTGAACACTCTATTCATCATATCCATGAATGCGGCTGGCGCATTTGTTACCCAAATGACATAACCAAAAACTCGTAATGCCCATAACGAGTTCTGAACGCCGTCTCAGGTACATCCTCCTCCCTCACCTTCAGTTGATGATACCCCGTGCTCAAATCTATCTTAGAAAAATACTTTGCCCCTTTCAACTGATCAAATAGATCATCGATCCTGGGCAACGGGTATTTATTCTAAATCGTTAACTTGTTCAACTCTCGATAGTCGATACAAAGTTGTAACGATCCGTCCGTCTTCTTTACAAACAATACCGGTGCTCCCCATGGAGACACACTCGGTTGAATGTACTTTCTATCTAATAGTTCCTGTAACTGAACCATTAACTCCTTCATCTCAATTGGCGCCATCCTATATGGTGCCTTTGAAACTGGTATCGTTCCCGGCAACAAATCAATTACGAATTCTACATCCTTATCTGGCGGAATACCGGGTAACTCCTCCGGAAACACATCCGCAAATTCTTGAACTACTGCTATTTGTTCCAATGATGTTCCCACTCTTTAGGTATCCACCACATGACACAGATAACCCTTACACCCCTTCTTCAACATCTTCCTAGCTTGTGTCATGGTTAGACAACAAGAACGTTCCGGTGATTTATTACCATAAAACACTACCTCAGGTTTCTTAGAAAGTCTTAAGTTCACACTCTTTCTATGACAATCTATTATTGCTCTATGGTTAATTAACTAATCCATACCGAGAATCACATCGAATTTCCTTAACCTTATTGGTAAAAGATCTACCGATAATCTATTACCCTTGATATCTACGCAACAATTCCTATAAATGTGTTCGATGGGAATTATCTCCTCATTTGCTACCTTAACGTCTAAAGGTATTTCTAACTTTTCAGGATTTAATCCCAATTGCTTAGCAAATCCACATGCTATAAAAGAACAAGTAGCACCCGAGTTAAATAACACGTAAGCATTTATCTCATTGACTGGACTAATACCTGCTATTACATCCGTTGATGCAACCGCATCTTGAATGATCATATTAAATATTTGGGCTGAGGGTCTACCCAATGATGGTGTTGGTCCAGTAATGACCAAATTGCCACTACCCGAACCTTTACTACCCTCCGCCCCTTTCTTCGGGCAATTTCTTGCCATGTGGTCCACCGACCCACAAACAAAACATCCCCGATTTTTCTTAGGATTAGGACAGTTGGGAGATATGTGACCCTCCTGCCCACAGTTATAACAACCAGTCTTCCCCTTCAGACAGACTCTCAGATGAGTCTTATCGCATGTCTTGCATGCCTCCATCCTACGTTCAGGATCCCCTTGTTTCACCCAAGTATTTCCAGGGTTAAAATTCTTCCTCTTAGATATATTGCCACTACCATTGGCAACCTCTGCCTTATTTCCTCCCTCTCCCTTACTCTTATTCTTTCTATCCTTGTGGTATTGGGTCAACGCCTCACTACCACCCTCTGCTATTATCGCCTTTTCCAGAATGGTCCCGTAGGAAGCACTCTAAAAAATCGATATCCTACTATAGAGCCAGGGTTTTATGCCCTGCTCAAACCTACGAGCCTTCCTCTCATCCGTGTCCACTTGGTGTGGAGCGAACCTTGCCAATTCATTGAATTTAGACGCATATCGGGGAACAGTCATGTCCCCTTGTTTAAGTTCGAGGAACTTAATCTCCATCCTCCCTTGCATGCTAGTAGGAAAGTAGTTCTCAATGAATACCTTCTTGAACTATTCCCATGCAACAACACCTATTCCAGCCCCACCCTGGTGAACGGCCCACCAGTAGTTGGCTTCCTCCTTCCTCATGTAAGTCGCAAAAGAGGTCTTTTGCGCCTCAGCTACGTTTGTAATAACAAACGCCTTTTCTATTTCCTTGACCCATGTCTGGGCCTCCATTGGGTCTGTTCTTCCCTTAAATTCGGGTGGACCTACACTCTTAAATTCTTTAAAGGTAGTCGTTCGGGCTACCCTAGGTCCTGCGGGTGCTCTACCCCCAACTTGGTTAAATGCAGTCGTTAATAAATTAACGAACTCTTGCATTGGGTTATTAGGACCCCCCTCGTTATCATTATGCGATTTTGCCTCTTGGTTACATTGTCTTCTTCTTGGCGGCATTTCTAATTAAATAAATAAAGTTCCATTATTACTTATTTGCTTACTTTATTATTAGTCGTCAAACAACTAAACAATAACTCATACACAACAAAGTAAATTAAAATAAAAACTTCCTTATATTAAAATGCTTCTTTATAGATCAGAACTATTTACAAGTTGCTTTCCATAGCCCACAAGCAATTACATATTTATCCCGCGATTGACTTTTACAAAAATTGGGATTTATAAAAAGACTACCCTTTAATTATACAAAAGAGGGTTTTACGTCACTACACAAAAGTATGTACCATACTACTTCTAATACTTCTTAACATCATTCTCATGCTTCTCGTTCGCTAGAATCGACACAATATCTCGACTTATAGTATGTCAAGTCTGTCCCAACTCAATAGAATAATAAGCTATCTTAAGCTTGAAATTCTCATACGCACTATCATTTATATATGACATTCGTGTTATCTTCTGGTCTTTTTCAGCCAGTTTCTTATGAAGTTCTATGACTTCGTTCTTATAGTCCCTAGCCTTGTCAATCATGAGCACTTTCTCATCATGCTCTATCTCATAGTCTGACTCTGCAGACTCATTCGCTCCATAGAGATCAGTGATCTCTTCCTTTTGGTGCTGCACCATATTATGCAGTTGCACGTTACGGTCAAGCACTGAGAGGTACATTGTCATCATAGTCTCTGTAGGTGTTGACTCTAGGGCATGCATCACCATATTAATCGATGTCACCTCCATGTCATCCTCCACATTCATCATCATATTCAGATATGATGCTATTTCCATGGTCTCCTCAGAATAGTCCTCCTCCGAGTAATATTCCTCGGGCTCTGACTCTTCTAGAATCACTACAGGTATGTCTGCTATAGGCACTGGTACCGGTTCAACTTAGTTCACGGACTCCTCGCTGATCACATGTATATCCCTTTACATCAAGCTATCGACCGACATCTACAATAACACATAACAAATTGATTAGTACATAATACACAATAATATAAGCACAAATCAAATTTAATCCATTTAGGGTTACTTTCCATCTTTTAAATCATTCAGTACTGAGTTTCCTCAATACCTTATTAACTCATTTGACTCGAGTTAACTTTCTTCGGACTCTTCTTTTCCTAACGAGGTTATTATACTAAGGTTCTTCCCCCCTTAAGTATTATAACCTAATGCTTTAATACCAACCTGTGACGCCCCCAAATCTGGGTATCTTTCAACCCAACAGATGGTGCTCCACGATACTACAATCCATACAATCATTGCATTGAGATAACAACAAAATGAGTGTAATTACTATCTTTGTATTACATTTATAATAAATCCTTTCCCAGGTTCATAAATCGAATACATTCGTTGTTCTTCATAAGTATATTACAACCAAATACACTAATCTATTACAGGACGATTACTTGTCCATCTTAGCCTTGCCTTTATCTCTTTTAAAACTCTCAGTTCGTTCAGCTTTAGCTGCAAACATATGGTTCAAGCAAGAATGAGCATAACTAGCTTAACAAGTCTCAACAAAGAATCATATGAATATCACCTTAACAATTACATGCTTTATTTCAATATTTGAACAATTAACTACGAAGCACTATGAAACATTTGACTAGTACTTCTCATAACAACAATTCCAGAGTATATATAATAGCTTAGGAATGATGAACCGGACAAAAGACCATGAACATACTCTTTTCGTTTTCATACTTGAAAAGGACATCCGGCACTAAGGCCATCCATCCGTCTTTACGTACGAGCACTTCTAGGTGATTAGCCTATTGTACACTATGTTGATCAACACTCTTACGTTAAACATATTTACGTTCAACATTTGGCAACCTCGTGTGCCCATCGAACAATCGATGAAAAATACTTTTGTTTATACATAGACAAACTTACCTTTACATCAGTACCAAATACTTGGCATATGATAACATTAACAGTTCTATATCAAAAGACTTGTAAATAAATCAATCAACTCTTCAGTATTAGTCTAGCCGAGTTAAAACAGGCATCGACTCTTTCTTTAAAACCATTCATGCATTGTATAACATGCATCACATAAAACTTGGTTAACACGAAGGTTAGACAAGCGTTTAAGAAAGACTTGCGGATGATAAGCCGTACTCATTCACAACTGTGTTCCCATACATTCTTGTAGTCTCTTCTAGAAATTAGACATCAATCGCAGATCTCTGTCAGACACAATTGATACTGGCACTCTGTGCCTCGAAACAATCTCTTTAATGTACAATCTTGCCAACTGATCAAGATTGAATCTAATCTTTATTGGTAGAAAGTGCGCTGATTTTGTCAGTCTGTCCACTATCACCCAAATCGCATCGCATCCTCTTTGAGTAGTTGGAAGACCCACCATAAAATCCATCGTGATGTGTTCCCACTTCCATTCCGGTATTTCCAACGGCTGGAGAATCTGTTGGGTCTTTGATGTTCAACTTTTACTCTTTGACATGTCAAGTATTTCGCTACGCATTTTGCAACGTCCCTTTTCATATCCGGCCACCAAAAATATCGGCGCAAATCTTGATACATTTTCGTGCTTCCTGGATGAATTGAATATCTTGAGCTATGAGCTTCGGTCAAAATTTCTTCTTTCAGCTCTGGTGTTGCTGGAACCCAGATTCTTCCCTTAAACCGTAGTAGTCCTTCGGTATCGATCTTGTATTTTACATCAACGCCTCAATCGATTCTCTTTGATTTTCCTACACTCTTCATCTCAGTAGTTGAGCATCCTTCACTTTGTCCACTAAAGTTGGACCACTTTCTATCTGGAATAGTTGTTCGTCGATTCTTTTGGAAATTTGATTTCCAACTCCGCTTTGTCATTCTTTGAAATGAGCTCCTCCCGAGTTGTTATCAAAGCATCAACTTTTCCCGATCTTTCCTACTTAAAGCATCTGCAACCACATTCACTTTGCTCGGATGATAAAAGATCTCACAATCGTAATCTTTTATCAATTCCATCCACCTTCTTTGACGCATGTTCAAATCCTTCTGAGTGAAAATATACTTTAGACTTTATGATCTGTGTAGATTTCACATTTCTCTCCATAAAGATAGTGTCTCCATATCTTGAGAGCAAATACTACTGCAGCCTTTCAAATCATGAGTCGGATACCCGTTCTCATAATCCTTTAGTTGTCTTGATGCATAGGCAATAACTTTGTCGTTCTGCATAAGAACACAACCCAACCCTTTGTTTGAAGCATCACTATACACCACAAAATTTCCTGTATTATCTGGTAATGTCAACACAGGTGCCATACTTAACTTTTTCTTCAAATCTTGAAAACTTTCTTCACACTTTTCCGTCCAAAATTTTTTATAGCTTTCCTTGTCAAATTTATTAGCGGAGTAGCTATCTTAGAAAAATCTTGAATAAATATTCTATAATAACCGACCAGTCCCAAGAAACTCCTCACTTCTGACGGTGTTCTTGGTTGTTCCCGATTGATTACAGCTTCCACTTTTGATGGATCCACTGAAATCCCATCTTTGTCAATCACATGACCCAAAAATTGTACATGGTCTAGCAAAAATTCGCACTTAGAGAATTTTGCGTACAACTTTTCCTTTCTTAGTGTCTCCAATGTCAAACGTAAATGTTCCACGTGTTCTTCTTGAGTGTTGGAATACACCAGAATATCATCAATAATATACCACTACGAACTAGTCTAAGAATTGTTTAAACACCCTGTTCATCAAATCCATGAATGCAGCAGGGGCATTAGTTAAACCAAAAGACATCACCAGAAACTCGTAATGTCCGTACCGAGTTCTAAATGTCGTTATAGGTATATCCTCCTTTCTTACCTTCAATTGGTGATACCCACTTCTCAAATCAATTTTTGAGAAATATTTAGCACCCTTCAACTGATCAAACAAGTCATATATTCTAGGAAACGGATACATGTTCTTAATAGTGACCTTGTTTAACTCCCTATAATCAATGCAAAGACGCATTGATCCGTCCTTCTTCTTCACGAATAAAATTGTCGCTCCCCACGGCGATACGCTTGGTTGAATATATTTCTTGTCCAAAGACTCTTGCAAATCGTATTCATCAGTTCCTTCATTTCTAGGAACCGTTACATTCGGGGCCTTCGATATTGGTGTTGCTCCCGGCGCCAAGTCGATCACGAACTCTATTTCTCTGTCAGGCGGAAGTCCTAGCAAATCCTTTGGAAACACGTCTACAAATTCCCTCACCACTGGTATCTCTTCTAGTTTCACACCCTTATTCTGAGTATCAACTATGTAAACTAAATAGCCCACACAGCCTTGACTCAACAATTTCTTGGCCTACATAATCTTCAGACATTTCTTTTATCTAGGCGACTTGCTACCATAAAATACTACCTTCGACGGAGTCATAAGGTTTACTACACACTTCTTGTGACAATCAATTACCGCTCCTTATTTGAACAGCCAATCCATTCCAAAAATAACATCAAACTCTCCAAGTCTAATCGGAATCAAATCTACCAACAAGTTATTCTCTTTAATATTCACCCTACAGTTCTTGTATACAAATATAACATGGATTACTTCCTTATTCACAATTTCTATGTTCAAAGGAAAATTCAGTTCTTCTCTAGGCAATTCTAACCTCATAGCAAATTCATCAGATATAAACGAACAAGTAGCACCCGAATCGAATAATACATAAGCATTTATATCATTGATTGGAATAATACCTAACACTACATCTTTTGATTGCACAGTCATGTTGAAGGTTCTCGCTGTGGGTTTGTTAAATGCTGCAGGTCCTGCAATGGCCCATGTACCTCCATTGCTTCTGGTAATCACTCCATCCTTCTTCTTAGGGCATTCACGAGCAAAGTGATCTTTGGATCCACACGTAAAGCACACATTCTTCTTTGGTTGAGTGCAATTTGGGGCAATGTGACCCTCCTGGCCACAATTGAAGCAAATTCGTTTCCCCATCAAGCACGCACCCTTGTGAAATTTCCCGCATGTCGCACATACTTCAAACTTTTTGTTTTGCTGGTTACCTTGCTAGTTTCCAGCACCCATGTTTCCATTCCACTTCCTCTTCAAACTGTTGTTGTTGTTGTTGTTGTTGTTTCCACCGCTACCACCTCCATTCTTAATCTCATTTTCATTCTTCTTCTTCTTTTGTTCCTGATTGAACTTTATCACTGCCTCACCTCCACCTTGGTAGTACCGCTTCTCCATCATCGCTTTAAAATCTTCAATTGGACCAGGGAAACCCTACTGCATGCCCAGGGCCTCAAATCCTGCTTCAAATCTCTTCACTTTACGCTCGTTCATGGTTTGATTGATATAAGCGCAAACCTCGCCAATTAGTTGAATTTTGCGACATACTCAGATACAGTCATCGTTCCCTCCTTTAATTCCAAAAACTGCACTTCTAACTGACTCTTCGAACTCTCCAGAAAATAGGTCTCGAAGAACAACTCCTTGAACCTATCCCAGGTCATCACTCCTGGCCCTTCACGAGTTTTATTGGCCTGCCACCAATAACTAGCTTATGATTTCAACATGAATGTTGCGAAAGCAGTCTTCTAGTCATCCCCTACCCTAGCGACATCGAATACCTTTTCTATCTCTATAATCCAGGTTTGTGCTTCGACTGGATTCATGAACCCACAGAATTCAGGTGGTCCAACCGCCTTGAAATCCTTAAACGTTATACCATGGTTTTGTGGTTGATTCTGCAACGCTCCTGTCAGTAGTGTCACTAGTTGTTGAACGAGGTTACCATCAACATTGTCGTTATTGGTTCCTTCAGTGGTTCTCTGTCGTGGTGGTTGACGTCTGGGAGGCATTTTCTATTAAAATACATTAATTAGATTATTATTCAACTCTTTTAAGAAATTTCTACTTAACTTACCTCCAAAAGAAATAACCAAATAACACATAACACTTTGAATAAAATAACAACTTTTATTTATTCATAACCTTTTTGAAAACATAAAACAATAGCATCACTACTATTTACATTACTTTCCTGAACTACAAAAGTTTCAGGACAACATCATTGTCATATCCCATAGGTTCCATAACACTTAGGATTTACAATTTATTTAACCTCTCACTCATCGTACAACAACTACGATGTTCTATTAAGAAACTTCTTAGCCCTATCACGTTCTTCCTCCATGACCCAGAACATTGTTCTGCAATCTAATACATATGATGGCAGCGTCTCGAACTGAATAGGATATCCCATGATTCGATCTTGAGCTCGATTAATTGAGGTGTTAAATACTTTATCCATCTCTTCCATCTTCATCCTCTTTGCCTGTGAGTTCCTTACTGCTCTTTTAGTTCGTTGATAAGCTTCCTCATATGCATCTTCAGCTCTCGCCCTCTTGGTAGCTTCTTCCTTCAGCTTGTTCTTCAGTTCAGCGACCACCTCGATCAATTGTTCTTTTTCTCCTTCGGTCTGTACTAGTTTTTCCTCGACATTAGTCAGTCGTTCTTCACGATCCTCGATCTCACCGTCTTTTTGTGTCATTGCGGTCTGTTGTTCAGCTACTATCTCCAGCAACTCCTCAACTGTATCTCAAAGTTCCACGTTACGGTCGTAGACTTCATCGTACATACGAGCAGCCATCGAGGTTAATGGAGTCTCCTCCTCCTCGTCCTCGTTATCCTCATCCTCTTGTGGTAACTCAATGGAATCCTCCTCATCTGTTTCCACGTCATCATCCTCATCTTCAACTATTATGACCAACGGGGCTGACTTCCGTGGCAGTAGTTGTTCCTAAACTACCTGAATGTCACGAGGCTCCTCCTCTATAGGCATCTGCGGTCGCTCCTCCCTAGCCTAACTGGATTCTCCGACATTAGTCATCTTGACAACAAAGTTTTAAAGTTTTAATTATTAATCATTACTACTTGACACTCACGAGTACATAAACTATAAACACATAAGCACGTAAGTGTTTTATTACTTCTTCGTTAAAACTCGATAGGAGTTATCTCCGCTATCTTTTCAAAGGTTACTTCCTAAGGCTTTTCACCCCACCTAAGGTTCATAACCTAAAGCTTTGATACCAACTTGTGACACCCCCAAATCCTGGTACTTCATTTTCTTAAGATTTGGTGTTCACTTAATCAAAACATTCATTTCTAACTACCCAATCATAATAAAATTGAATAATGAAAACCTACCCGTATAGGATTAAACTTAAATACAAAAAGATCTTCTAGGTTATCTAACCTTTAGTTACAAACATTCAAATACGGAAATTAAATAAACTTCATTACAATCTTTAAACAAAAGTATGATAATAAAACTATCAAAACTATTATAAGTCTTCAGTATTTGGTCATCTTTCCTTTTCCCTTACTGGTGCTAGGTACGTGACCCTTTTCAGCTTCAGCTATAAGAAATTTTACAGGCAAGAGTGAGCAAACAAGACCCACTTAGAATAACAATAAGTAATTCTTTAAACTTTTACATCAATTGCCAATACTAGGCTCAATAAAACTGAACAATGTGTTCTATTAACTTTCTAAAAATTATAAAACTCACCGAGGGTCTAATAACCATGAATCATGTCCACAGTTATAAGTAATCTTTCAACTTTAACTTTAACAGTCATAAGACTATAAGGACTCCACGTACTTAGGGGGATCAACCCTTCGTACAATGTATTATGCACAACCATTTTAACGCTAAGCGTAAACCTCTAATAAAAGAGTTGTTCATCTCAGTATTTAGAATACAAGTCCGCACCAAAGTAAGTTTGGTTTGGATACATTACAAGGTAATTTAGAATTCAATGGTCATCAACTAAAGATTAGTTGAATACAAAAGAAATAATTGTATGCTATGGAATAATCATAACTGAATCAATATTTGTAAATTAATATCATGCTTTAGGAATATTCTAATAGCATAAACATTGAATAATCATAACATAATTTGCTTTGAACAATATTAAGTCAAAGTTATTGATAATTGGATACCAAGCATGCATAATGAATAGTAATTTGAACGATAAAGTTGTTCAACACTAGAATATTAAAATATAGCGATTTGCATGCTAAATAACAAGTTACATATAAAAGAAACTTGTTCAATACTAAATATACGATTTAGAATACATGCATCCCTATGAACAATTAGATACAAGAGCTTTCTCAATAATAAACCATCTAGCTCTACGAAAGTGTAGAGTTAGCCACTTGTATAATTGAATTTGAATTAAAAACAATAATGTACTCAACAAAATTGAACTTGCATAATGATGTTTTTAGAGTTAGAAAACTTGCATAAACAACTAACTCAATGAAAGTATGGAGTTAGAAAACTTGCTCAAAAGAGTTTAAATATTCGTACAATTATAAAAGTAGAGTTAGAGAACTTGCCTTTAGCACAAGCTAACCCTTACCACTTGAATCTCAATACCCTATATACATGTCATCATGACATAATTAGTTATTACCAACATTTTATATCTATATAAACAAATATATACATCATGCATATTAAATTACCAATTCACATAATCAAACTATGTTAATACTAGTTAACCCTTGATAACATGCTCATTCATAGTTTAATACTAAAAATCATCATTTAACATTCCTATTATTAACATATAACATTTATTTTCAAACTTTGTGTAATAAACTATAGCTGTCGATATTATTACGCTTTCATGTATTCCGGTTAGCTTACGATTACATCATTGGTTGGCTGTGGCCTGAAATGAATGCCAACAATTGATTGACGTGTGGCGTATAGGCCATGAGGCATTTGAAACTTATCTTCTTTGAATATGCATTTGCTGCATGAAAAAAGTCCGAACTTCGGCGACGAAGCTTCGGCACACAACATGAGCAGAAAGCCAAATTGGACTACTAGCTCCAATCTAATAAGCTAATTAATAAGTAATTCATATAGAGACTTCATATAACATATTGTAAAGACTCCTAACATGATTCTACCCTTAAAATAACATAAACATCAATTTACAACACCCAATTTCATTGGTTTTGATAAAAACTCCATTTTTGACATTTTTAATGAAAATCAACACTATGATTTTGTTTTTCGATCAAAACAGTAAATTCAAAATACCATGGTTATAATTATGCATACTCTATCAAATTCAATAGTCAATTTATATATATTAACAATTAATCAACCTTAATTTCATTTTAAACTAAGCCATACTCATATATTTTCATATAAACACTTTATTATTATGGTTTTCTTCACAAATTACATACATACATGACTTAATTTCTCTATAATCATATATAAACTCATGAAAACAACGTTTTACAAACAAATATCATACAAAAGTTATATATGTATATCAACAATTCATCTTTTAAAATTATTTTACGAGAGACTTTTTGGAAGAGGAAGACTAAACTTTAAAATAAAATAAGAGGATTAATATCCTACCTTTGATTTAAGAAGATGATGGCTACCCTTTTGATTATCAAGCTTCTTTTCCCCAATTCCTTTCTCAAAAAGTCATAGAAATCACTCACTTTCTCTCTGTAGTTTTCTCAATTTTCTCTGTATTCTTCTTCTTCTTCTTCTCTCCCTTTTCTTCAACTGAGTCTTTCTTTTCTCTTCTAACATACGTAGAATAATATAACGTATATAGTAATAATATATATTAATGATATAATATAAATATAGATATAACTTATATCAGTTACGTGAGCTTTTGAAAATCAAAAGCCATAAGGCTTGTTTGGCTAACCACTAAAAAAATAATCAATTAATCCTTATGCCTTGTTCGGAAAAATATTATTAGAATAAAGACTTAATAGACATTAGGCCTTGTTTGACAAAACTGAATTAAACTCTTTCAATTTATTTTAATAACTTCTTTATAGCAAGGTTATTTGTCACACTTCTAATAAATTAAATAATCAATTTAATCAATTCAAATGCTAATCTATTAAATTACTTTAACACGTAAAATCACTACCACATAATTATAATTTTCTTTATAATTATAAATTTATTTAACTAACTAACACCTTATTTTAATTACAAATTCTAATTAAAATATTATAATTCATTTAATCATTATTAGCTCTCTAACTTAAATATTAAATTAAATTAGTATATAATCTCATAACAATTAATTTTCTTAGCTCCTTAATTATTTATTCAACAAATAATTAACTAAACCACACATCAACTCAAATTGAACAATTATTTATTCAACAATAACATATCCATTAAATACTTATATAAATCAATAATCTCCTTAATTATTTATTCAACAAATAATTAACTAAACCACATCAACTCAAATTGAACAATTATTTATTCAACAATAAACATATCCATTAAATACTTATATAAATCAATAAATATTTAATATTATAATTTAAAATTCTGGAATGTTACAACGTAGGCAACCATTTATGGTTCGGTCTCACCCCCTACCAAAACACAAATACATATCATCTGGTACTGGGATCAAACTTCAAACCATCACATTTCATTCGGCTTCAGACCAAAGGGATGGAATTACCTGAACTCCTCCCAAATAGGAGATTCGGCGACCATCTAAGTCGCAGTTGTGCCTCAAAGAGCAACACCAATCCATAAGAGATGGAATTAACTAGGCTTCTCACAAATAAAAGTACTGGAGACCATCTGTGGTGCGGTCAATCTTAGAGAGGAAAGCCACACTCCTCTCCATTTATTTATACAGAAATCAATCCCAAGACACCAAAGATGGTAGGGATACACACAGATCAATGATCCATTCTGACCTGTCCAGAGATAACTCAATGTCCATCCATGAAGGAGGATTTTAGAATACATCAAGTTCACAAGCCCTGAAGAAACATGCAAATATCAAGCAAACAACAGACATATATAAAAGGGAAGTGATCAAAATTATATTTTCCTGCTATATATAATGTTGTTTGATATACAATGTAAACTGTACATGACAAAATGGCTAAGCTAAACCCTAGCACTTGGCGCAGCGATAAGTTTTCACCTGGGGTGAACCGTAAACCCGGACATCCTGGGATCGATTCCCGCTTGTAACAAGTGTGAGGGCTAATTAAAAACTGGTTCGTGTGGCCATGGATCACACATTTCTGGGCGGAGCCATGTCTTAGGCCGAGCCTATGCATAAAGCCTAGTCCGGGGTGGGGAGACTTAGTCCGACTGCGGTTGGGAAACTCCAAATTATCAAAAAAATGGCAAAGCTAGTCTGTGCATGAAAATACAAGCCCATCTACAAATCAGTGTATATACGAGCTATCAATCCCAACATGTCATCCCTCTCAGCAGAAGGAGGTAGCGTTGTGGTCTCTTGTACAAGGGTATCCACACGAGCTAACACATCTATAGCCATCTGCATGGTGACTCTATGCTCATCAATGTATGTGATCATCTCTGCAATCATGCCAGTTGTAAGGGACCTCACTATGGTACTATCTGTAATGGCTATGTCCCGGGCAGATATGGCACTATCCCTCTCAACTGTCACGACATCTCTGGCTGATCTGGCCTCATCCCGCTCAACAACAGCAACATTTCTACGAGCTAATGCCTCATCTTTCTCTAACATAGTTGCGTCTCTCCCATCAATAGCAGTCAACATCGAGGCTCTAGCCTGATCTCTCTCGAAGGTCATCAGATGAAGACTCTGCTTAAAGTACTGCGTCGAGTGCTGGATCACAACAGTGCTAGTACTGGGAGAATCTAAAGGGGAAGTTGGCAACCAAGTAAATGGCTCCTCCTCGATGTGAGAATCAATGTCTTCCATGGGCTCTCCATCGTCTGAATCAGTATCCGGTACTGTGGATACTGTAGTAGCCAATGAAGTCTATGTCTCCATCCATGCAGAATACTCTGACGAACAGCCCAGATGGCTAATAGAGAAAGCAGCTATCTTACGCTGATCCCAATATGCATACACCAAGGATCGATCCTCTACTGATAGAAGCGAGAAGCTAAATGCTGACCTAGCGCCCCCTCAAAAGGATGGAAGTCCTGGAACTGGTCAAACTGCTACATCACGGCCAGAGGTTGATAGGTAGTCATGCCCCTCAAACCAGCCAGAGGGAGATAGTCCATGCCTGGAGCATGAGTAATGAAGTTGTAGGGTGAGCTAAGCCTTGTGCACGGCAGAATGCCAAACGGACCTCTGATATCCGCCAAGAACATCGACCAAGACATTGTCTGTACACTCCGATGGCTAAAAGGAGTAAGACATAGCTATATCATGGGTGAAGCAATACCCATGTCGACAGAAGGTCCCCATCGGTCCCAAGTGTGATATAAACCACACGTACAACATGACGGAACTGCTCGTGAATACCCCTGCAAGGTAAGTGCTGTAAAAAGTGGTCGACCTCAGCGTCTTTACCACAATAATTGGAATGATGGTACGACCCTCCCTAAGAGCTCTCACTACCATAATAACACTGATATCTAACTCATCCATGTATCGTGGCATGTACACATACGCAACTATGCACATCAAGAATGCATCCAATCTGGCTAAATGCCACTGATCCTCTAGTAGGGTGAAATCTCCATAATGACGTGTATAGTTGTCCAATGAGCCAAATCTGTCTATCAGGAAACGCTTGGATAGTACATGACCAGATGTAATCTCATCCTCTACCACTCTACACCGTAACCCGGTGAGGGTCATGAACTGCCGGCGCATATCTCTGACAGCCATATAAGTGCAAGGTCTGTCCAAGGGCAAGCTGTCAACAACCCATACTCTTCCAATGTAAGAGTCAGCTATTGGGTACCAAACCGGAAGACCTGTCTCTCTGGTATCCAACACTCTAGCAAACCCACCTGAAACATCAAAAGGGTTATGGAATATTGGAGTAGCAAATCTACGGTCACCCTATCTGGAGGTGACATGCTATCATACCACGACCTCAGACGGAAGACTACTAAGTCTAGTAGGGTGTGATCTATGCGGTTGACTGTCGAAGAAGACATATGTGTAGGCTGTAACATAAGACCATCCAAGGGTTAATGCTGAATATCTCTGGACATACATACATATGCATAACATGATAAATGCATTACAGATAATAGATTACAATATGATATAGGGAATGGAAAATAATACATACATTCCTAAGTATATCATCATCTATATACATCATCTCTGTACAGCTAAAAATATAGGGAAATGGGGGCACAGACGCCCTACTACTAATAGAGGCCTATCAAAAGATATAGAGAGAATGGGGCACAACCACCCAATATCTAACAGAGGCCTATCAAAAGAGATAATGAGAATACACATCAGAAGAAGGCAATGGTGTCAATATCTACATCATCAATCATGTCCACCTGATGTAACTCCTCCTGAGTCACTAGATCTCTATAAACAGGGATGTCAGGCCTATACAAAGGAGGATCTGTGCCGGCAAAGCCAAATGGGCCATCTGAGGGGCCAGCTCCTGAGCTGGGAGGATCAAACGAATCTTCCTCTGTCGGATCTCTGCCCAAATGCCAGATAAAGAAATGTGCCCGGTTCAGTCACTGGGTCAAACTGTCAATCTGTGTCAAATGAGTCGGATCTCGGACACAGGCAAGCCAATCTGTCATCATCACGGATCCTGGAACCATATCCCCCATGAACTGAGTGGCGCAGGTCTGGGCTTTAATAGTACGAGGGGACCACCAATGATGGAACATCTCCTGGGTGTAGGGTCCCTCTGACAGTACAAAACCGTCTACCCCAAACAATGGGATATCATTAACGGGTGACTACGACACATGCCAATAACGCCTAGTAGGAGGCAAGATCGGCATACAGATCTCTCCTGTGGTGCTCCTAATAGCACGCTCTCCTAAATAGAGCTCCCATCATCCATTAGTAAAGAGAGGAACCCTACGGGTGGAAATCACGTACTCGACACCAGTCGAGTACCCATCCTCAAATCCCATGGACAAGTACTCCCCAGAATAGGGAATCCATGTGATAATGTTAGCTGTCAACAACTTCAGCTGTAGGCAGCAATGAGTAAAACCCTCCGCTATAGGGACCTCCGCCAGTATAGAATGATGCCATCACCGTCCTCATGGATAGGTATCCAAACCTAACACACTCACATGACACAAACATGGAAGCCTCTCATAGGCCCAAAACTGCCAACACAAAGGCAAACATCTGCTGTCATTAAAAACTCTTAACCTATATATGGGAAACTACAAAAGAAATACTCACCAACAAAAATGGGTAGAATCCTAACCAAGCTTCGGTCAAGCCCTGCGAACGCATATGCATGTCCCTGAGGAAATAGGTGAAGGTGTAGGAACCCCAGTCAAAGTGAACGCATACGCATGCTCCTATACGGTCCACATGTTGCGTGGTGCTGATCCAAGCGAATGACATCTTAGAAGAGTTATCTTCTATGAAGTAGCCCCTAATGATCATTAGGAACAATTACCGCAAAATGTGATCCCTGACTCTGACGTCATCTGGCATGGGCTCGCTTAACAACCCACTCATAGCATCTAGGCTCAAAGGACCCGTACGGACAGTCCTGCCCTTGAGCACCTCTGTTGGAACTCCTAGCAAGGATCTGATGGTAGTAGGGGTGATATCTGCCATGCAAGGCACTAGTGCCCCTCTAAACTCCATATATGTGATAAAGCTCCAATCCATCGGCGTAATCATCACCTCACACTCTAACAAATGGAGTGACTAAATCTGGTGAAACCAGCGCTCAGACAATGCCCCGAGGTAATCCCAGGGATAACGACGAGGAAGGATGGAAAAGAATGCCCCAAATCCCCAGTCATGCACAATCGCTCTATAGTCAGGATGAAGAGCCTGGTATATGGAGTGAATGCTGAACCAGTTCCCTCGAGGCCGTGTAAAGCCGGGAACCTACATGAAATACAGATTAACATCAAAATCCTTTACTCCTCATCAATAGGAAAGAAGGAAGATTAAGATCTAACGTTATACCTCGTTAGCATGCAAATACATCGAGGGATGTTGACTGAAATCACCCAGGAGCTCGGGTTTGCCACCTGAATACTCGGAAGGTCCCTACGAGGAACATGTGCAGTAGGAGCGGAGTCCTCCATCTCCATCCAGTTCAAGTTGCAACGGAGTTCTCATAAGCTGAAGAAGTCAAATTAGGAGTAAAAATGCTACGCGATTGAGCGAAATAGCTTATCATCCTAGTTTTCTTAGACCAAGTCGTGGGTCTACACATCACTCATTGGTATTCACCCGAGCACAGGGAACACTATGTCGATGATCTCAGTTGTTACAAATCACACTCGTCAATACCTTGCGCAGGTCCCATGCCGCCAATTCCAGGTCATCACCCTAATTCTCGATCACGAGATCCCCGGCGGGGGTTACAACGCGTTCCCCGGTGGAGGCATCACGCATTTTACAGAATATATCCCCGGCGGGGGCATCACGCGTTTGTACATGTCAAAGTCCAACTCCCCGGCGGGGGTTATAATGTAATGTTTTGTTGACACACATATCAGCGAAGATCAAGCAGCCTTGACATCATTGTAACCGTTGGCAAGTAAATCCAACAAAGCGTCGAAAACCATCCGATGATTTCAACCGTTGGTTTACACATTAAAGAGGATTAAACAACTCCCCGGCGGGGGTTAAAATGCATATTTCGGTGATTTACACATCAGTGAAGGTCAAGCAGCTTTGGCAGTATGCCCAACAGGGGTTTTTATCCGGTAACGTACGGGGCAGGCAGCCCTGGCAACACATGTTATTGGCAGTAAACCCAACAGAACATTGATATGTCCTGGCGATATAAACCAGGGAAGATCAACATCATCGAGGATGATCGATGATGGAATATGTTATATACATCCTCAAACAGACAAAGTATTATCCCCACAGATCTCTTTTACACTCGAGGCACATCTTCAGAATCAAGTCTGTATCAAGGATTAAAGACTTTGGTGATAACCCCAACGTCAACATCCTAAAAGATTCGGATCACACATCTAATCTGGTCATTGTTGCCAATCCCCGGTAGAAGCAACAGGGAGCCATCAATCACCCCCAACATGTTGGACAAAAATCCAACACACATGCATCATACATTTGCATCATCTTGCTGCACTTTGCATCATGTTTATCTTATTGCATTTCAAGTGTCTAGGATTCTTTATCCTATCCATGCATTGCCTTGCATGAATATGATAAAAGAGGGGCATCTGTAGACACTCGAAATTTTCTTCACACCTATCACTAACAATACAGGAGGGCAGATTTGTCTTTCAGAGATAACCTTGGAAGACAGCTCACTCCGAAAGTTCAGCCTTAACCCCAGAACACACACCGGGAGTATCAGGTCCAACCTCAGAGATAACCCCGAGGCATGCAGTTCTAATATCGAAAATTCCACCGGAGAAGACTGATCCATCTTGGAGATAACCTTGAGATATTAAGTCTCAGTCCCAAAATTTGGAGTAACAGCTACCAACCTTGGAGATAAACCCAAGGAATGACGTTACAGAGATAACCCCAGAAATGTTTGCTTTAAATGCATGCAATCAGCTTCAACCTTGGCACTCACACTGAGGCACTCAGTACAAGACCCAGAGATAGCATCGAGAAGACAGGCACACCTCAGAGATGACACTGAGGACCTTCAACACTTGTAACAGTCCAATCTCAAAGATAACCCTGAGCACGTCTGCTTTATCAGCCCAAACCGGCGATAACCCCGGTGAGGGGCAAAGTCATCATCTTGCCACATCGCTCCATCTCACCATTTCATACATACATTTCTACATAGCAATGTCCCACAAGAACTAAGGAGGTCAAATCCCGAGTGACTATTACGCAGGGTAACGAAGATAATTTGAAGCTTTAAGACCGGAGGGTATGGTCCCATCTTCCTGAATTCGTAAAACCTCTAATCCCATGTCATTGTGTAACTCTCGACAATGGCGGTTCGAAAAAGGTCTTATATACCTCATTCAGATGCCCGAATTGAAATTCTGAAAGTTTGAGCGGACATTATAGTACATGTGTGCACGTACTTTAAGACGGCGGGACTTGCAAAGCCCAGGGCAACCTGGCCAGCCGCAGGTACATCTGCGGCTAGCCGCAGGTACACCTACGGCTCTCCCCTCTATAAATAGAGGGCTTGGGGTGCGCATTTTCTAAGAGACAAATGCGAGGAAGCCCTGTCAAATTTGCTCTGTACTCACCCTACACTGAGTGCTTTCTCATTTTAAACACTTTTGTACTAGTGGGAGCCGAGTGTTCATCCCTTTAAAGATATAGAAGTCTTCTTTGGCAGCCCACTGTAAGCCTTCTCACACACTGTAAAGCCTTTCTCTTCATCTTTGCACACATCATTCTTCACGTTGAGAGTCTTGTTGCGTGTGTTTACCCGGACTTCATTCCGTGGTTTTATTTCAGTTTGTACATATATATATACTTATATATATATATATATATTTATATATGGACTAACATTATCGAGTTATGCCTCGATTGAGCCTGAACTTGATGCGGGCGTTTATTTGCTTTCGTATATATATATATATATATATATATATATATATATATATATATATATATATATATATATATATATATGTATCGTAACTACATTCGATGAGCCTAGATTTTACATCCGAACATTTCTTTCTTTGCTATATATATATATATATATATATATATATATATATATATATATATATTTATATATCAACTGTTGTCGAACTCTGTTTGATGAGCCCGGATTTTACATTCTATGCGTTTATCGCTTTTATATATATATATATATATATATTTACATTTAGTCCTACACAGAGTTTACCTCGTGGTGGTTTATTGCTTTTGATTTATATACATTTTGATCCCCATGGAGGTGCTTCGTGGTGGTTGATCATGTCTATATATATATATATATATATATATATATATATATATATATATATATATATATACATCTTTTATATACATACATGCTTACTACTTTATTATCAATTGCGGCCTCATGTGAGCCTAGGAATCATGTGATCACAGATTCAGTCTACTAGATCAAGATTCGGTTCCCGTGATGAACATTTTCAGTTGTAAGCAGCTTGTAAATTTATTCACGGTTTTCGGATTTCCTCAGATGGTTATCATACCCACGAGGAGTTCGACACTATTTTGTATATTATTTTCTCAAAGATGCTTTGCATCTCGAAAATAAAAACAATCAAGCCGAACACTTAATAAAAATGGGAGTGTAAAAGGTCTCAATTACTATTGAGCATATGGTTTGAAAAACGTCTTTTCTAAAACATCACTGCCTATCTTGTTTAAAATTGAATTTTTACACAAATTCAATCCCTGTGTATATAGGTGCGAACAAGGCCTCGCACTACTTCCAAATAATTGTACATTGATCCACACACACACACACACATTCATATAACAGTTTCTTGAAAAGTGGTGGTCACCGTGGTAACATGGTGTCGGGGGGTGCCTAACTCCTTCCCTCCACATAATCAAGTCCCCGGACCCTAATGAATCTCGGTTTCACCGACCCGTTTAGCAGTGTCATATCACTGGGTCAATGTGCAAACCTTTTTTCTCGGTTGTGTTGGTACAACCATATAAAAAACCAACTGGCGACAACAGTCCATCATTGACATGATACATGTCAGACCTTTTTCACTTGTTTTTTCAAACAAATCTTACCTAACATGAGAACACCAAAGAACAAGTAACGAAAAGGGACAAATAAAAATCCCGACGTCGACATCGTTTATGGTAAGTTTGGTTTATTCTATGGGGGCCCATATGTCATCATCTAAGAGTCACTTTTGTCAATAGTAATTGCATTTACCAGACGTCAAACAACTTGTCGTTTCATATTACAGGCATCGAACCAATTGTCATTTCACATTACAGGCGTCGAACCAATTGTCGTTTCACATTACAGGCGTCACACCAATTGTCGTTTCACATTACAGGCATCAAACCAATTGTTGTTTCACATTACAGGCGTCAAACCACTTTTCTTTTCACATCACCAGTCGTCAAGCCACTTGCCTTTTCAAATTGCAAGGGCTAAGCTAGAAATCTTCTATAAATAGAAGCTTAATTCTTCTTTTATTCGCACCAATTCACTATGACTCACAAGAGAATTTTATAGAGAGAGAATCAAAGAGAAAGAAGAAGAGTATTCTGTTACTACATTATTTCAGTATCCAATATCCTACTAAGGTAAGGGGTATTATTTCTTTTGTATTCATATAGGAATATTATTTTTGTTCAATATTCGTATGAAATAATATTTTATTTCATACTCTATAGTATTTAAGTAATATTATTTTGTTTCAGATTCTGAATTCTACACTTATGTTGACAAATATTGCTTCTATACTTCTTAAAATTAATAGAATATCCTTGGAGTTTGCGATTCATCTAGTATCGTTTCACAAGGATATTTTTCTGAACATTCTTGTTAAAGTTTAATCTTTTCATGCCGGAGTACTATTCACGAAGTAGTATTCACGGGGTACTATTCATGATAAAAAATTGATTTTTTCTGTCCATATTATTTTTGATACAATATTATTCTTGAATTTTACTCCACAATACAGTATCATGTTTATAATTTGGACATTATTGAATTCTGGATAAATTGAATTATAAATCTTTAAAGTTTATCATTGCTCCCACTTAATTTAATTCTTATATCATTGTCATCATCCTCATGATTATATTATGATGAAAGTCATCTTTGGCCGTAATGCATAGATGGACAGTTGTTGGTATGATTATGACCGGGGATCATTCGGTATAATCATAACTCGAAATATTCCAAATGATGTGGTAAAAGTCCTCATTGGCCTGTAGTGCATTGATGGACAGTTGTTGGTATAATCATGACCATTGGTTATAAAAATGAATATCCTTGGCCCGTAGTGCATGGATAATTCAATGATGTAGATTATTTATTTAGCTGAGTCCCAGCAATAAAATTGATGATAAACTTTTAAATCATAGAAGATATTAGATATCATGCTCTACTTAACTCTTCAATGTATTGCTTGTTCCGCTGCAGTTAAACTTGGTGTTTATTGTATTTTTATCAATTTAACACTGTTGAATGGTAATGATAATTTATTTTGCATTATCTTAGTCATAATATTTCTTACTAGGCTAGTTGAGCTCACCCTTTTGCTTTCATTGGTCTCTTCAGGAAATAAGAATATAGTAGAGATAAGTCGGGAAATGGAGTGACGGTCCAGATATGTGGCAATAGTAGTCCTCACTATTATGTGAAATAGTTTGATAATAATTGTAATGAGGAGTTTATTTAAGTTTGGATACTCTCTGCGAGACATTATCCGTGTTAAAACTCTCAGCTACGTTTTGTCATACTATATAAAAGAAGTTTGTATTTGTATTCTGTACCATATATTTGGCGACTCAGAATGGGTGATGTATACCTATTTTGGGAGCGTCACAGTTGGTATCAAAGCTTAGGGATATGATCCTTGGCTGAGATGTGAGACTAGAACTAGGAGGGGATAGACGGGTAATTCCTTCGCTAGTATGACCTACCTAAGTTTAATTATTATTTAATTGGTCGGTCAGAATATAGGGATAATATGTGGCATGTCAATTAACCCTTGTTTTTTGGTAGTGTTTGAAAATGACATCCGAGAATGTTGAGATTAGTAATGGAGCGCAGGAGACTGGTGAGTCACCACAGATCAATACCCAGGATAATGTGCATCAGGAAGGCAATAATCCTCAGGTAAACAACAACACTGACCAAATGATGAATGACGGAATGTTCAGAGGCTTTCTGCAATTCATGCAACATTAGGCGAGAGAGACTGTGACGCCCCCAAATCTAGGTCCCTTCGAACCTCGGATCCGGTCCGCCATGATACTACTATCGTCAAACTATTTATATATATTATTCATAACTTAATGAATATAACTTTATTTATTACATAGTTTAGAATATAAATTCTTTCCATTACCAGGATCTGTACAATGACCCCAAACTTTTATAAGTTTCATAACTTGGTCATTTACTATTCATGTTTTACATCACATTCGATATTGTATAAATATGCGGAATAATCTAAACTTTTTCAGTCTCCTTTGAAAATAAATCTTTTATTGATATCTTAACTTGAATCAATTACATATCTTTTAACCAAATTATGTTATGATTCATTCTATTCGAATTACTGTATAAATTTTTACATCTCGATTCGAATTTCTCTATGTATCACATAGTACAACTTAATATGTATTGAACATTATAAACTACTATCATGTACATCTATTAGAACATAAACATGGTTCAAGTGCATATAGTTAAACAATAAATCAATCTCCTTTGATGTAATTGATCTTTATCAACCAAGTAGCACGTAACCTTTATCGTGTAACCTTAACCTGCAAAAGTGGTTATTTGCAAGGGTGAGCTCGATAGCCCAACAATTCTAATAGTTTTCATGCAGCACATAGCATATAATAGCATATTCAGTTCATGCATTCATAATCAATTAACATTTACTACACATGTTACTTCTCACATAACAAGCATAAAGATTTACTTCACAAACATATCATCAAAGATCAACTTTCAACATTCATACATATCTCATATGCATTTCATATATATACATCAACGTTCTCATAACATAATATATCTCAACTAACAATTATCAAATTCATATATCAAATAGGAACTGAAAGACTTGCCTTATTCATAGTTTATGAACTACGACTTAACTGCTTAACATTTAGCTGCACTTCGTATATACCTACACAATTATATAATCATGGATTCATCTCCATCAGTAACATATTTCATGCATTCTCAATGTAATAACAATGTTACATTATTTTCTAACTAGGTTCGAAAAACCTACATTTCACTTTCTCATCATACTCTTAGAATAGCTAGGTATGTATAGGTATACCTTAACCACTCGCATTTGACATCAACATTCATATATAGCTATCACATACTTGATTCGCTATGTGTTCGTTACACATTTCAAACTCATAGATGAATGTTTCATATAGTTCTTGCATTTTGCAAATATTAATAAATTTTAACAAATTTGGGTTTTATATAACCATTACATGCTCTTAGGCTTTACACATCATCCATGTCAAGTACTATAACTTAGGATAGTACTATAAGTAAGTTGCCAAAATCAGAAAGCAAATAAAATGTCCGCACAAATCTGTCTCAGCAGTTACATCAAGATCGAGGTTAAGCTTGGGATCGGGCGTGAGTCCTGTAATCCCCTTGCCATACCAAAGTTGAGCTTTTATCTTCTGGGTTTCATCCCACTTCTTTTTAGTATACCAGAATATTAACACATAGAAAGCATACATCTTAAGAGATCTTGGACTTTCTTAAAGTCATATCAAGTCCACTTTTACACAATATGTCTCTAGTTGGAAATTTCTACGAAGTTAAGGCCAACCAAGTTTATGAAATCATGAGGTTAACTATATTATCCATCTATTCATATGAGAGGGTTATATAATGCACGCTCACAAGTATTCATATCATTTATACATAACTAGTTTCGTCCATCACTTTAAACTCTTTTAAAATCATGTTCCAATGACTTACATTGTGTTAAACTATGTGTTTGCACTTATAGTCCATGTTTAAAGACATAAATAGTACTATCATGCCATACTACAAGTTCAGAGGTTAGACAACACAATGCTCATGAATATTGGTTTCAAAACGTCTAAGTTTTCTTTTCTTCAAATCCATGTCATGCCAACCTAATCATGCAAGGCAACTTCAAATCATATGTCATATTCATTTGTGCATATTTCTACACATACTTACAAGGTCAAAATGTAGGCGACACCATGTTCATGATTATTAGTTTTCAAAACTTGAATTTCTCTTTGAAAACACATATTATCCAAGCTATACAAGTATCTTATACGAGGTAACTTAAGATCAAATTTTATGCTTGCATGACTCCACCATATGCTCACTACAAAGTCAGAACTCAAATGACTTAAAGTTTGTCAAGGTTTGTTTTCAAAATCTTTAAGTTTCTTTTCAAATACATACTAAGTCATGCTAAAGCTTTCTATTATGAGCAAGGAAAATTTTATATGTCATGTATAATGTCATGCATTTTCATGTTACATTGCTTAGAATAACATATTCCATCGTCGGGAGCACTATACTTGTGTATGTGCTCGCTCGACGCCTCCGATCGCCTCCGAATACGTAACATTCACAAAGATGACTATTGTTACCCTTCCTAACTTGCTCAAATTGAAAAACATAAAGAACAAACGTTGTAGGTCTATTCGTCCTCATTCCGGATCATCTTGAATAACCTCAATCGGAGTTCGTATGAAAACATTATGCCTAATTTACTATAGCAGAAACACGAAGAGTGCACCGCACACTAATGTCCGGCGCATTGCGTCTCTAAATGGCCTTGGGGGCGGCGCATTTGTGCCCCAGGTCATAGAACAGCCCCTCATGCTCTACTCGCTATTTCACAGACCAAAACTCCTTCCAATCATCATAACATGAGTTAAACTCTTCCAAATTAGTTTATTTTTGGTTCTATGAGTTTGTAACTCATAAAACTACAACATACTAAATACCCATCAATTAACATCAAAATTAACTAACCCAAATATGAATCTATAACTCATGTTCATGCAATGATCATGTTTTGGACAATTTAGCGAATTCGTTCACTACGAATTCATTTATCAACCAAATTGGTTCGTTTAACTTCCGTTGTTTTCATTTCTAACTATCTTAATAGTACCTAGGATCAATTCAAGGATTACAACAAGTTTTAGTCATTAATTTTATGACTCAAAAAGAAACTATTTCATAACATTCTTGAGAAATTGAAACTTAGGAATCAAAAGTATATATACTAGAATCATTACCTCTTGATGGCTTCAATTTTCTATCTATAGCTCTCCCAATCTCTGATTTTTCTCAATACTACTGAACTTCCATAACCCATTTCTCAGACAACTCAAATAAACAGGAAAGAAAAGAAGGAGTCCCTATTTTTAGAGGAAGGATTATCCAAGTAATAGCTTTGTCCTAGAAATCAAACTAGTAGAAAGAAGAAGAATCCATTAGACAAGAAGGAGTTGGCCAACCACCAATTCATATCCATCATCACAATACATTTCTAGCTTCATCATCTTCCTCTTAGCCTTTTCATTTTGTTGAGTTTTTACCAAATGAGCTTTTAGACTAGGACAATGGCCTATACACGTGAGAAAGGAAATGAGACTCACAAAATGGGACAACCCATTTGGTTTCCCAGCCTTAGCATAATGGGTATTTAAGATATCTATATTTACTTTCTTTTGGACTTACAAGATTACATTTAATAACTTAATGTTATTACTATAAGATAAATTAGGGGTACATATACCCATAATCATACAATCCATGTATAATATTTTAATTGGGCTCCTTATAAAATAGTTGGATATTCTCAATCCATCATTTTCCATAAAGTTTATCATCTCAAATACACTCAATTATTATGATGATAATTAATATCAATTATTTATTAATTCATTATTTATTTTCTTTTAATACTTCCCATTAATTTTCCCTTTGATTTAACTTCACTAGTTATGCCACACAAGACATAATTATATGAACTCAATAATTAATAGTCCACAAGCTTATAATACTATAATCTCACAAAATATTATTATTCTTAACATTACATCTCTAACCAATATTTAAATATATTGGTCCCCTCTTTATTAGACACTTATTATCCAAAACATATCTCATCTATCAAATCTTTTCATATATTATTACACTATGTAATATATTAAAATTCCTCTTTAATTTACATATTCATTCCATTTTCTTTATGTTAACACATATATTAATTCATCATCTTATTTAAGTGAATTAACTCTTTCTATTCAATTTAATATAATGCCACAACCACGCAATGCTTCATACTATAATATTCTATAATATCACTTAATTAACCACTATTTATTCCGGGTTAATTAATAAATTCTTATTCGAGTCATGTTTTGCTAACTTAATTCATTTATGAACGACTTAGTCACCATTTATGACACTTATAAGAGTTATTAGCATACATGGCTTGCAATCACATTTTTACAAATTGACTAAGAGTATTCTCTGATCGCCGTAGCATTTGTCTTTTGGTCATGAGCTTGAAATGGTGCAATTGCGCCATACCAATTTCGAGAGCTGCACCGATTACGCCTTTAGCGTAAATGAAACCCATGCTTCTAAATACTTTACACATCCTTCTTAAGCGTTAACTCGTCTAACATCAATCCCATCTTTGGTTTCACACCATCGGTTACTATTTTTCTTAATAATTTAATTATCAAACTTCGAGTTTTAAAACTCTATTTTTTCTTAATAGTTTAACCAACTATGAAATCTCCTTTAAGGGTTTCTTACCACAAAACTCAAATATAAAGCACCCACAATAATCACATATTCACTATTTACTTAAGTGATTCTTAAACCCCTTCAAATTATATTATTCCATAATATAACTTCAACTTTAATATAAATTAACCAATATTTCTACTTGTTAGTTAATCCTCGTAATTAAATAATTTATGCTTTATTATCTCAATTTATCCATGGATATCTTAAGCACTAACTAAAACTCATATTACATCATACTAGTTACTAGTATATATATTCAAGAAAATGGTGATTATCCGTCAAAGAGATTTAATGTCCCAACTCACTATGATAAAAATAATTCTATAAATTATTTAATGCCAATAGATAAATCATATCCATCTTCTTACTAATTCATCTCTACAATGTATAACAAATATATAATAATGATATATATTTATTAAACACAACATCACATTACTCATATTACCCTATGTCACACAATATTACATACCTCGTAACACAATTATATATTCTCATTCGAACCCATCTCATGCCTTAAGAATTTTATTTACTAAATTCTTATTTTAATAATTTCTGAAAATTCGGGTTCTTACAGAGACTCATGTCCAAAATACAGGTGGAAACATTGGCAACTCACGGATGGTCAACGCTAAGCAGTTCAAGGAACTGGGACCACCGAAGTTTTTGGGAGAGCCAAAACCACTTAAGGCAGAGGCATGGATAAAGCAGATCACCAAGATATTTGATGTCTTGGGATGCTCCGAGGAGCAAAAGGTTCCATTTTCCACCTCCATGTTGCGAGGAGAGGCAAATTACTGGTGGGAATCCGTAACCTTACCCAACCTTCCGCACTGAAGATATCTTGGGAGAAGTTCCAAGAACTGTTCAATGACAAGTACTTTCCCGAAAGTATTCGTCACATGAAGGAGGTGAAGTTTATCAAGTTGGAGCAAAAAAATATGACCATGTCACAGTACGAAGCTAAGTTTACCGAGTTGTCCCTGTTTATGTCCCACTTTGTTGATAACGAGTAGAATGACGCGGATGTTTCTAAGAGGTTTGAAACCTGAGATGCGGCAATACCTAATTTCTCACAAACTTTGTTTGTATTTAGATGTTTAAATAGGGCTTAGTTATTGGAACGTGATAATGAGCTAACCCAACCAAGAGAGAGCAGCCGACAAATCGATAATACCAGTGGTAGTAGTCATCGAAGCGGTGACAACAAACGTGAAGGGAATCAAAATGCCAGAAATGGTAACCACTTCGGTAGTAATCATGGCCAAGATAATAGAAGTGGAAATTTCAAGAAGATGAAATTCAATAATGATGGAAAGACGTCAGCACCAGCACCTGTTATTAAGGAAAGAGAACGACCGCCAGTCGTATGTTACAAATGCGGAGGGGAGGGATACGTCAGTCCAAACTATACGCAACAGTCCAAAGCATGTTACAATTATGGAAGAGAAGGTCACCTTGTCCGATTTTGTCATGCACCAAAGTTAAGTCCAGTTGGGATGGAGGCATCAAAGGTCATCCCAGACAAGATAAAACCGGTAGTTCAAGGGAGAACGTTTGTCGTAACCTCCCAAAAAGAGAGGAATTCGAACGAGGTGATCACGGGTAAGCTAATCATAAACTCTAGCGAAGTCTATACCTTATTTGATACCGGTTCTACCCATTCTTTTATTTCTCCTACTTGCGCTCAACGTTTAAATTTAACTCCAGAGAAATTAGACTTTAATTTATCTATTGAAACTCCATTGGGAGAAACCTTCATTACATCCACTGTTTATAAGTCTTGTTTGATTCAAATCGGTAACCGCACGTTACCTGTAGATCTTATCTCTTTAAAAATACTTGCATTTGATGTGATTTTATGGATTGATTGGTTAACTACTCATCATGCTAAAATCGATTATTTTCGTAAGGTTGTTAGCTTTCATATTCTTAACCAACCTATTATACAAATTCAAGCAACCAAACCACTAAAGTCAATCATTGTCATAACAAGCCATAAAGCTATTCGTTTATTGAAAAACGGATGTCAAGCTTTTTTAGCCCATGTCACGGATTTAAACAAAAATACGTCAGATTTGAATGATATTTTTATTGTTAATAAATTTCCTGACGTATTCCCTGAAGAACTTCCTGGCTTACCCCCAGAGCAAGAAATCGAATTTTGTATCGACCTTGAACCCAGTACAAAACCCATTTCCAAAGCCCCATATCGAATGGCTCCTATTGAACTTCAAGAGTTAAAAACTCAACTACAGTAATTGTTAGACATCAGTTTCATTCGTCCTAGTACGTCTCCTTGGGGTGCTCCTATTCTTTTCGTAAAGAAGAAAGATGGAAGTATGCGACTTTTTTTTTTGCTAAATTTAGATTGAATGAAAGAAAGAATAAGTACAAAGTGCACGGGACAGAGCCCCAAATAGTATACCATAGCCATCATAGGACAGGCCCTATGATGGCTAACGTAAACCACAGCTAGACTAGCAAACAAGATCAACAGGGAGTAGACAAAAGGAAACAGACTATAAAACATGGACACCATAGATGCCTACAAAAACAAAACCAAAACCAAGGTAAATTTCTTAGAAAGTAACATCGCAACACAAAGGTACGCGCCGAGAAACTCAACTTGAGCTCCAGCGAGGCGGGCAGCATCACAACCAACGGACTGCAGTTTTACCAGGAATGAAGCATAACAAAAGCAGCACATCACACAGAATAGACTAGATGCCTGCCAACACAAACCCAAAACCAGTGCAGCTGCCGAGAAACACATCAACATAGTGCAGCTGCCGAGAAACTCAGCTTGAGCAACAGCGAGGCGGGCAGCACGGATCATAAACTAGGAAAGGTACACGTAGTCGATTCTGCCAAACACAAGGTATAGATTCTGCCCAGCACAGCAGCACACGGATCAGAAACTAGACCAACGGTTTGAACCCCAACCTCTGCAACAGCCCAGCAAGAACCAAGCCAAAAGCAAAAAATGCAGAACCCATCAGCATAATATGCAGAACCATTGCAACTCAGCTGTAACAAATAGCATCAATCCCAGTTGACAGTTGCACAGACTAAAATGCCACTATAGTAGACTCAGCCTAGTTGATAGTTGCACAGATCAAAACTCCTTAATAGCATCAAACCCTAGCTGAGCCAAAACCACCCCAGCAGCACCCGAGACACAGCCAAATGACCCATACTCAATACCAACAGCCCAAAGCCAACCACCCCAAGCTAGCAGTCCTTCACAAACTCAATAACCATAGCAGCAAACTGTAAAGACCTCGTCTGTATCCAAACTAAAGACCCACAGGCGAGACCAAACCTCTCCTACATCAAGCTGCCAAGGCCAGACTAGTAGCATGAACCACATAGCAGCAGAGATGCTGCACCAAGCTGGCTAGACTCACTTGTAACAAAAATCCCAGACCAAACTAACAGGAAAGGAACAGAATCCATAACAAACTAACATGAAATGCCAATGAAAATGTTATAACACTAGATGTCTGTAGCAAGACTTCTCCTTGAGTCTTTGAAATCTTCTATAAGATTAAATTTTTCATTTTAACAATTTCATAATATCTTGCACTACTGTCCGGAAAGGAGTAGCTTTATGTTAAAAGATCCTCGCGTTACGCTCAGTCCAGATACGATGGACCACAGCCGCAAACCCGAGATGAATGAGACTATGATGAAATTTAGGACTTGAGTAGTGAATAAGATAATTGGTAATAAAAGACCAGTCCCTACTTTAACCTCTCCAACCACAGTGTCTATGAATAGATTTCAGGACCCTAAAGGAATAATCACAGTGGAAGAATAAGTGCTCAACGAATTCTAAGTCAGTTTTGCACAACACACATACAGGGTTAACCTAAAGGCCAAAATTAAGCAGTCTATCCATGGTACGCAACCCTTTGTGAAAAGCCATCCAGAGAATGAAAGAGAACCTAGGGGTGAGAATCCTATGCCAAACCAGTTTGTCCCAAAGCACATCCACACTAACCTGCCTAATCGAGTGCCAAATAGTAGAAACTTTAACATCACTAGCTTTAGTATTGCCCCAAAAACATTCATCTTGCAAAGTGGAATTACACTGCCTGTTGAAGTCAAAAGCATCCCTGAAGACTATGAAGTCATTATGATTAGAGGAAGGGAGATTCCAAGTAGAGTCAAGGATAATGTTGCTAACTGTTGCATTTAGCCCTAGCCCAGAGGTGATGACCAAGGAAGAGTGAATAGAGTTGGCCAAAGATATATCGCCCATCCAAGGGTTAAACCATAGACTAGTATCTGCACCATTACCAATACAGAATTTAATGTGATTAAGAGCTAACGGTCTCCGTTGAAGAACTTTTCTCCAAATCCAAGAGTAGTCATTGGGAATAGACATACACCAAAAGAATTTAGTTTTGATATTAGCTCTAACCCATGAGGCCCATAGAGAACGGTGCCTAGGGTTGACAATCCTCCAAAGATACATTAAAATCAATGATTTATTCCAATCCTCCAGGTTCTTTATAGCTAGACCACCTTCTGAGTGAGGTAAGGAGATTTTGGACCATGCCACCTTAGCACCATGTTTAAGCAAAGAGGGAACCTTCCATAAAAATCTAATCATAATAGACTTTATGTCCTTTAGAACAGTAGCATGGAGAATAAAATGGGCCAACCAATAAGACTGGATAGCATAAATAACAAATTTAATTAATTGCTATCGACCCGCATAGGAATGAAATTTACAAGTCCAAGAAGTTATTCTAGCTTTAACCTTATCGAGAAGGGGTTGACAGTCAGCGAGGCTAAGCTTAGAAGTGATTAATGGAACCCCTAGAAACTTGGCAGGGAATGACCTCAATTGAAATCCAAGAGTATCAATAATAGACTCCATAAGAGTATTGGGGACTTGAGCAAGAAAACACATACTCTTCGAAGCATTTATATGCAACCTAGAAAGGCCAGAGAATTTGCTTAAATAGAATTTGATAATCCTAACTGAGTCAATATCTCCATGGCAAAAGATAAGAAGATCGCCAGCAAAGTAGAGATGAGTGATGGACCGCAATTTAGTCTTCCAGTGGAATTTAAAGGAGGGCTGTAAGGTTTCCTTTGATAAGATAAGAGATAAAATCTCCATAGCTAACACAAATAGATATGGGGAAAGGGGGTCCCCTTACCTTAAACCCTTCACACCTTTAAAGTAGCAACAAAGGGCCCCATTAGCCTTCACAAAGAAGAATGTATAAGTAATGCAAGCCTTAATGCAAAAAACAAATTTAGAAGGAAATTTGAAGAGCCTAAGCGCTTCCAATAAAAAGTGCCAAGAAATTGAATCAAATGCTTTGCTCAGGTCAAATTTCATAGCACAACGAGGAGGACCCGAAGACCTGTGATAATTACGAAACAATTCTTGGCCAAGAAGAATGTTATCTCCAATTCTCCGTCCCGCGATAAAAGCAGCTTGGCAAGGGGAGATTAAGAAAGGAAGCAGAATTTTAAGCCTAGAAGAAATAATCTTAGAGATGCATTTATAAGTTGTGTTGCAACAAGATATAGGCCTATAATCATTCATGGAGGACGAGTTTTAAACCTTAGGAACAAGGGAAATAGAAGTTGAGTTAGTTCCTCTAAGCAAGCAACCTTGGTTGAAAAAGGACTAGACAACAAGGGTTAAATCCTTCCCAACAATATCCCAAGAATGCAGAAAAAAAGTTGACACTGAATCCATCCGGGCCAAGATTCTTATTCTTTTTCATAGATTTCAAGGTGGATAGAACTTCCGCATCCGTAATATCCCTCTCAAGAAAAGAAGCTTGATGGGAGGTAACAGTGTTTGCAATAGAAGAAGTCAGGTCAATTAAGTACGGATTGCCAGCTTGAGAAGAGGAACCCAATAAAGAGCTGAAGTGGCTCACAACAATTTTTTGGATTTCTAATTGACCAAAGCAAAGATCACCTGATTCATTCTCAATCGATAAGATTTTGTTTTGATTTCACCTATTCTTGATTTGGTTATGAAAGAATCTATTGTTTCCATTCCCTTCCTTAAGCCATTGAATTCGAGACTTTTTCTTGGAAAGCTTTTCCTCAGATAAAAGAGTAGCCCATAATTCTTGAGAAAGAGTCCTTTGAAGCTGTAAAAGAGAAAGGTCACCAGGATTGCGAGAAATAGCAATCTGAGTAGCATGAAGAAATTCTCTAGCCTTTCCAACTTTGGTGGACATATTGTCGTTTGCTTTATTAAGAGATTGCAAGGCCCTCTTTGTAGATCTCAACTTGCCAGCTAAGACTTGCAAATGGTCTCCTAGGATAGAGACATTCCAAGAAGACTTCACTATATCAAGATATCCATCAAGATCCACCATAAAATTGAAGAATTGGAACGGTCTATGAATGCGAGGCAAGATTAGGCCAGTATGGACAACAGCAGGACAATGGTTCGAAAGGTCTCGCGGGGTAAACCAGGCCTGAGAGCAGGGGAGAAGATTTAACCAAAGATTATTCACCATAACCCGATCCAGCTTTTTGAATGAAGGTTTAGTATCACTAGAGTTCCACCAGGTGTGGAAGTCCTCGACAACACAAAGGTCCTCAGGATATAAGTCAGATATTCAATCAAGGAAATCCTGCATGCCACAATCCCATGTATCATCCCCACCATTTATTTCATAAACATATTTAACCTCATTAAAATCACCTAACAAACACCAAGGGAGATTAATTGAAAAGGCCATAACTCTCAGGTACTTCCACAAAGATTTTCTATCAGAGGGGGTGTTAAACCCATAAATGAAAGTAATAAACATTTGAATATTAAGATCATTGGACTTAACAGAACAATGCATAAATTGAGGAGAGGAGGCAACAATAATCATATTCCATAAAGATGGGTCCCAGCCCACCTAAATTCTCCCGTTTACATGATGGTCATAATTGAACATCCATTACCAACCACTACGAATAACCTTGGAGATCAATTTAGCTTTGGGAGATTTACTCTGGTTTCGACTATACCAGCAAAAGAGATATTATGCTTACACAAAAGAGCAGTAATACTATCCTGCTTGGATTTCATATTTACACCTCTAATATTCATAGAGCAAAAATTTAACATAGATAAAACTAAGAAGAAGAGAATTTTTGGAGTTTGCCACTCCCCCCTCCTTTACTCTTCTTCTTGGAAGATTGGCCCAGCTTTAAGCCACCCTTGGCTTTTGTCCTGAGATCACGTCCTTCCTTTTCATCAATAACTTTAAGATTCCCCACAAGTGGATTAGGAGATGGAGTACAATCAGAAGGAGAATTTGTCGGTTGCTTAGGACCTCTAGAGACCACCGTCCAATCAGAAGAAGCGGCATGCAAGGGGCCAAAAGAGGTAGCAGGCTGAGGCAGTATGATTTGTGGAAAAATAGCAGCCACAGATTGGGCTTTAGGCATCCACTTATAATTCACATTAGGACATCTAATAAGAGAATGCCCAAATGATTTACAATGGGAGCAAAGTTGAGGTTTATTCTGGTATTCAACTCTCACCGACACAACCTTATCAGTTTTAGTTTCCTCATCAATAACCACCACATCCAAACTGCTAGGCATATCTGATGAAGTGTTAACCTCAATGCAAATTCTAGCGAAGTTCATGGGTTCTAATTTCTCAGTGACTTTATCCATTAATAAAGGTTAGCCAATCCTACTAGCAATATAGCTCATCCATGCGGGTGACAAGTAAGACATAGAAATATTATGGAATTTCACCCAAACAAGAGCTTTGGTACAATTTTCAGATTGGAAAGCAAGACCTTCCTTCCATTTCTTGAGACAAAGAAGTTTGTTAGCAATATACCATGGGCCAAGAGCAAGAACATTATCCCTATCCTCAAGCTTGGCAAATTTGAAGACAAAGTATCCCTTGTCCTGATGAAAAACATTTTGCAACCCAAACTTGTCCCACATATTATGCACCGAGTCTTCAAATAACTTAAAGGGAAGTCTGGAATCTAGAAAACTATCTACCAAGCAGGAATTCCACAAATTATTACCTTGAATAAGGACTTACGCAGGAGGTCTTATAAGGATAGACCCACCATCCGACGAAGGAGGAGAAGGGGGGAAAAATCTAGAGTATAATTAGCCCTAGGTTCACCCTGAGCTACAACCGAGCTCCATGAGGGTTTAGCAGTACATCCAGCCTCAGAGGAGACCCCCGGCACCTCAGAAACCAGAGGGGAGCAACGAAGCTCACCCTCTTCCAAAATAGGCCTAGCACGTCAGGCCGAGGTACCAACCGGACATGACTCTACAAGCTTAGCATCTGCTAAGTTCTTCTAGGGACTATTATCAAATATGTCACAATCATTAACAATTCTGGTATTTAAACTCTTACTAGCAAATTCATTCACCTGTTGAATAGAAAACCCTTCGAGTATATAAATTCCAACAAAGTGTTACACTTCCTGCATTCTTGGGCTGCGTCAATATTCCTTCGTTGAGAGAGATGTTGAGCTGCTTGAAGATTTCCTTCATAGCAGACCCATGGGTAAGCCCTAAATAAGCTTCCACTTCGCTATTAGAGTCTGATTTATCCAAACTACAACAACTTCAATAGGAATGAGAGCCAATTCGGCCATATTGGCCTCAACTAGTTTCGAAGAAATAGGCCTAGAAGCCTCAACATCAGCGGAAAGATTTGGAGAGGGGATGCTGATCGAGTTCCCTGCAGAGAGATGTGAGTAACTGACCATTTAGAGAAGGTAAAAATGAGGCCAGGGTAACCCGGGACCAGGAGAGGCGACTAGAAGAGGGGAGACGGACCGAAGTATGCGACTTTGTATTGACTATCGGGAGTTGAATCATGTCACCGTCAAAAATAGGTACCCATTACCTCAAATTGATGACCTATTTGACCAGTTGCAAGGTGCTAAATTCTTTTCAAAGATCGATCTTTGTTCCGGATATCATCAATTAAAAATTAAAACTATTGACATTCCAAAGGCTGCCTTCAGAACTCGGTACGGGCATTACAAATTCCTAGTCATGTCTTTTGGATTGACTAATGCTCTTGTGGCCTTCATGGATATGATGAACCGAGTATTCAAGGAATATTTGGATCATTTTTTTGTTGTCTTTATTGATGACATCCTCATATACTCCAAAAGTCATGAAGATCATGAGCAACACTTAAGGCTAATACTCCAAAAGCTTCGTGAAAACATGCTATATGTCAAGTTGAAGAAATACGAGTTCTGGCTTAAGGAAGTAGCATTCCTTGGGCACGTGATATCAAATCATGGAATTTCTGTTGACCCAGCAAAGATTGAAGCAATTCAAATCTAGGAGCAACCTAAGTCAGTGACCGAAGTACATAGATTTCTCGACTTAGCTGGTTATTATCGAAGATTCGTGGAAGGATTTTTTTGAATCGCTACTCCATTAACTCAGCTGACTCGAAAAGATACAAAATTCGATTGGAGCGAGGAATGTGAGAAGAGTTTTCAAGAACTCAAGAGGATACTCATTTCAGCACATGTTTTGACAATACCATCTGGTACGGAGGGATATGTCATCTACAGCGATGCTTCAGGTAGAGGTTTAGGATGTGTTCTCATGCAACATGGGAAAGTCATAGCCTATGCCTCGTGACAACTCAAAGAATATGAGAGGAATTATCCTACTAATGATCTAGAGTTGGCAGCTATCGTTTTCGCACGTAAAATCTGGAGGCATTACTTGTATTGGGAGAAGGTGGAGATCTTTACGGATCATAAAAGCTTCAAATATTTCTTAACTCAAAAGGAACTCAACATGCGGCAACGACGTTGGCTTGAACTGTTGAAAGATTATGATCATACTATTCAATGGCCTATTCATACGATAGTTGAAATAGAGTGACTTTGATTTTGGGACAAAAGGCTTATACTCAACACTTCATATTATTAATAGCATGTGTGAGTTTATTTGATATTTTTTCCCCAAATGAGTATACATATACACCCACTCACATAGAATTATATAATCCATGTACATTGGTTTATTCTAATAAATATTTTAATAACACATTTATTTACTCCCATCTTTTAGAGTACACATATAATTGTCTCATCACATAGGATGAGATAACAAAAATTATTTAAATCAACTTTATGATTTAATTATTTTTACTCTATACTAAATATCAAACCACGCTTATTCTCAAGCGGTAGGTAATTATATGATACTACTACTCACATTTTCTCACATTACACATTATTTTATTATTTATAAAGTTTGTGTGACACACTTTACCTTAATGCTAAATTATTTAGCTTACTTAAATAATTACATATATATAATATGTACAACCTTTACACTTAGAATAATTAATATTTACTCTATTAATTATTTAAATGATAACATCCACGATAAAATAATAACTTAAGTTATTTAATATATTAAAATAACTTAGTTTTCTTTCATTAATTAACTCCCTTGAAAATACATTAGAAATTATGTATTTTGTCATAACATAATTATTATGTTTTCTCCTAATAAAGACATTTACAATTAAAAATTAATTTGCTTATTGTCTCAAGATATTATTCTTAATATAATATCAATTAACTATATATACGACACATGTACATATATATATATATATAAAATAGATAATAAGTTTATTTTCTATTATAATAAATTGTTTCCATCAATTTATTTACATATAGAAAATACGTTTTAATATATTTACAATATTATTAATCATACCTCATACAAAAATATATAAGGTAATATTATTATTCAAAATAACATTTCCTCCTTTTATTAAAATAACTCAATATTAGAAATTATTTTAATATCCTCTATTAGAAATATATAATTATTATTTCTCTCTCCCTCTATAAATTGTTCCCAAAACAATTTCTTCAAATATTAAATATCCATTTAAAGATATAATGATTTATTTCTCCTTTAATAACGTATATATATTTAACGTTATTCTAACATTAGACTTTCTCACATATTACCATTCTGAGTAACATATATAAAGTATCACATATTCAACACACATATTAATTCACTCCTTTAATTAAGTAATTTAAGCCTTGTACTATATTACCATGGTTATTTAAGGTTTAACATACACATTATATTATTCCATAATATAACTCTCAACTATCAATTAACCGGTATTTATTCTTATTAGTTAATTCTCTCAACTAACTCATGTTTCACTATCCAAACCCATTCGCGGATAACTTACGTACTATCAATAACCTATATTATAATCATACCAGTTATTAGTACACATACACAAGAAAATGACGATTATACATTTATGTCATCCACTTATTATGATAAAATAATCCTATAAACTATTTAATATCTATAGGAAATTTTATCCACTTCTTTTATCTCAACTGAATTATCTCTGCGATCAATAACAATATATAAAAATAATATATTTATTAATCACAAAAATCACATATTACAGTGTTCATATTACCCTATGTAACACAATCCTACATACCTCGTATCACATAAATGTTTCTATTCGAACCCATTTCACACTTAAGAATTTTATTCATAATATTCTTATTTTAATATTTTCTAAGAATTCGGGTTCTTACAAGCTCAACCCTCGATTCATTGGCCCATTCGAAATCCTTGATCGAGTAGGAACTTTGGCTTATAGACTCGTCTTACCGCCAAGTATATCTCGTGTTCATAATGTTTTTCATATATCCATATTACATAAATATGTGGAAGACCCGAACCACATTATTGAGTTACAACCGGAAAAGATAACGGAAGATTTAACCTATGAAGAGGTGCCTGTTAAAATTTGGATAAGAAGGAGCATATTCTACGCTCCAAGGTTATACCTCAAGTCAAGATTTTGTGGAGAAACCACGATGTTGAGAAAATGACCTGGGAGTTAGAATCTGAAATGAAATCAAGGTATCCTCACCTTTTCAACATACCAGGTACGTACCCCAATTTCGAGGATAAAATTTCATAAGAAGGGGAGCTTGTAAGACCCTAACTTTTACGAATAAAGATTAATTTTTCTCAAAATATATTTTTGAATATTATGATGTAGATTTGATATAATATTATAGTTGTGGGTAATATTTATAAATTTTTCAAAGTAAGCAAGTTGTTATAAAATATTCGATTGGTCGGGAATATTCTTTTTAATAGGGAATATTCGTATGACAACACAATCATTGGTGGACCCCACAACGGAAGTATTGTCGTAGTTAGAAAATGACTGAAAAATCTTTTTATAAAGATAACGACGAAAGTTTTACCGTTAAACTGTTGAACTACCTAGTGGTAAAAGTACAGTAATACGCGTGGTTGCATAGTAGCACACTGTATTGATTATTGATGCTTATGTGAGAATTTACTCAGTTATACTCAATTATTGCTATAGTAATTGCTGCATAATATCTTTCATATTATTGATTCAATTATTATCATAGTATCATCTGCATAATATTTAATATTATTAAATCAATAATTGAGACAACAAAGTTATTCATATTATTATTTACATTGTTGACGATGTCTAGAAAGTTTTGTCGAGAAAAGGGGGTTAGTCACTTAATTGCGCGCCAATAGGGAAAAATCGTTATCGGAAAGCCCCTTCTTTCCTGGGAATGATTTGGTTGTTAAATATTGTGAGTTATAATATTAATGATGAATAAGTTCGTGTTGATTAGAGATGAAATTGTTGATAAAAATATTTCCATTGTGTTGTGATTATTAGTGTTAGTGGAAATCGACATTTATTTCGATAATAATTGATTTCGGGATGTTAGATTGACCAAACGGGCAATTAATCAGATAAATGAGCAATTAATTGCTATTAGTTCACATGCAAATTACTGTTGGTTCACATGTATGGAACTATTGATTCACATGCATATACTATTAGGGGAGGTGGTGCAAGATTGATAATACTTAAAGGACTAAATTAAAAATGGAGGTATAAATGAAGGTACTATACTGTAATAATTTGAGCCCCTAATCGTGCAATTATCGAAACTATGTTTTGATATAATTAGAAGCTCATTCTTCTTTCATTCTCACCAATTTACTAAGACTCACAAGAGCAATTATAGAGAGAGAAGCTATAGAGAGAAAGAAGAAGAGTATTCTGCTTCTTCACTATTCCAGTATCCAATCTTCTTCTAAGGTAAGGGATATTATTTTTGTTCAATATTCGTATGAAATAATATTTTCTTCCATACTTTGTAGTATGTAAGTGAAAGTAATATGCACACAAGCCAATCATGTTTGATGATAAAGCATATACTTTGTAACAATCTTATTCATTTATTAATAAAAAGTATTAATTTATTAAAGGCTTTTAATTATCTACATGATGCTGTTTTATAATATGTGATAAACCCATAGTTTTAAGCAATGCTTTTAGAATAATGATGATGATCATTCTAATGAGATCTAAATTCTTAGAAAGCTTAAAACTAAAATAGTTCCCAATCATTGGATTACTAAATTGGGGATTAGTGAATCCGGATAGATTGGTACATACGTTGTTTGCTTTCATTGGATGAGGATGATTGATCTCATGATCATTTGTGTGGAGACACTAAAGCAAGTATGTAGGTGCTTATTAGAGAATAAGTTCACTTTGAGCGTGGCTCGCTAAGGAATACCTAATGGAGTTTTACTTGCTCATCAATAGGAATTCTCAGTAGTGATAGTAGTACAAGTGATCCTTGGACTTGAGATCATCATAGTATCTTGTGTATGATGAGTTATACTTTGACTTATTCCTTAAGACCCTTAGGGTATATCAAAGGGTATGCTTGGGTATAATAAGTTGTACATGGAGATAATGTATGATCAATAAAGAATCTACCACTTCTAATAAAAGAAGAAATGTCCTATGTGATTCGATAAATGACAACCCAAAGAGTCCTTGGCGTTAAGGCGTAATGAAATTAGAAAGGAGTTTCTAATTTGCATTATTTAGGTGTTGTGCATTTAAGGATCGAAATACATATAATTAAATAAAATAAGACTTGTGAAATTTCATGTCTTATATTTAATTGGGACATTGTATGGTGGAAGGATTGAATTATGCGGTAACTATTTACTCAAAGGTTCTTTAATGATTAATGTTGAAATCTATATTATCTGGAAAGTCGTTGATCGCTAGGGAGAGCTTATCCCTATTGTAGAATAAATATTATTTATTTAAATAAATTAATTGTTTTTATTTATTTAAATAAGATTAGAATTGTTCTAATTGATTTATTCACAACCGGTTTAATATGGAGAACCTAAAGGGTCACACCATAAAAGGAAGAATAATTATTTAAGAAGTTAATGGCATAATCGTAATAATATATTAAGTATATTTAATTTAATCTATGGTGATAGAATAAATTAAATAGCTTAATATTATTATTTAATATTTTAGAAATATTAAATATAAATTAATAAGAGGAGTCTTATTAATATTATTACAATTATTATTATTTTAATTTCTAAAAGAGTTTAGGAATTAATTTAATATAAGTACTCTCATTTATTCCTAATTGGATTAGGAAGGAAAATTAGTTAAAGGAGTTTAATTAATTATCCCTAATAAGATTAGGGAGCTTAATTAATTAAAAGAATTTAATTAATTAAATAAATCCCAATTCCTTAATTGTTAAGGTGGGTTGCCCACATCTATAAATAAGAGGAGTCTTATTATGGGTGAGGAGTTGTTGACTTTTTACAACAAACGACATAATTCCAATTTGTTGGAGAGTAAGCCTTTTCTATAGAGATAGAAAACTAGGGTTAGCAATTACCCCTTCTTCTTGAAAATTCTTTTTCCTTGGTGGATCACCTCTAGAGGCCAAACACTTGGGTGGCTAACGTTGATCAAAGGAAGGAACCAAACCCGGTGAATTCAAGTTGAACGCGAAAAGGATTTGGAGGTGAACTTGTACCTGAGGAAGCTCGATCTTCAAGGGTATGATTTTATTCTTTATCTTTTCGTTTAATTAATAATTGTGCATAAAGGGTGATCCGGGTATATGGTTTGTAAATTTTTAAACTCTGATTTTACACGTTTTCGCACTTTTTATGCAATTTGATTGCGTTCATGAATATTACAAACCTAACAGTGGCATCAGAGCCAAACCTTTATGCAAATTATTAATTGTTCAGATTTGATATGTATATTGATATGTGTTTAGAACAATTTAATTGGGCATAATTATGTTGTATAAAATTTATATATAAAAAAAGGTAATCCCGACCCGTTTTTTTTTTATTTCGTGTGAATGCTTACTTTGATTCACGGCTTAGCAAAACTGTCATGCCAAGAGTTATTTTTTTTTTAAGGAAGGCATGCACGGATCACGGAGCAACTTGAGTCAAAAAAAAAAAAAAAAAAAATCGTGATTCAATGTGTTTCACGCGGATTCTTTTTAAAAGGAAGTCAGGATATCTTATATATATATTTTATATATTAACGGGATTCCACCAACGGAAATAAGGGAATTCAAGTATATTATATATATATTATATATATATACTAACCGTATTATATATATAATATATATTCTTAATTATTTTATAATTAAAATAAATATTTATTTTAATCTTAATAAAAGGTTTATTTTAATATTAAAATAAAAAGTTTATTTTAATTTTAAAAATTAGGATTTCATGCTAACTAATTAGAGATGGAATTTGATTCCATGATAACTAATTGGAGTTGAAATTGGATTCTATGTTTCCTTAAATAAAGGAGTTTATTTAGATATGAAATAAGATTTCATGTTATTCAAAATAAAGGAGTTTATTTGTGAATAGGAAAGAGAATCCATGTTTCCTTAAATAAAGGAGTTTATTTAGATATGAAATAAGATTTCATATTATTCAAAATAAAGGAGTTTATTTGTGAATAGGAAAGAAAATCCGTGTTTCCTTAAATAAAGGAGTTTATTTAAATATGAAATAAGATTTCATATTATTCAAAATAAAGGAGTTTATTTGTGAATAGGAAAGATAATCCGTGTTTCCTTTAATAATTTCTTTATATATATATGGAATTGGATTCCATAATTAATTAAAATAAAGGAGTTTATTTTGATTAAAATTTTGATTAAAATAAAATAGTTTATTTTATTCAAAATTTGATAAATTAAAATAAAATAGTTTTATTTTGATTTAAATTTGGATTAAAATAAAGGAGTTTATTTTGATTCAAAATTAGATTTTATACTAACTAAATTTGCCCATTAAATGATATCAATATATATATATATTAAATGTTTATTATTCATAAGATGAATGTTATTTATTGATGCATATGATGATGTGTATGATAATAAATGGGATTGATTATGGACTATTGACCAATATGATTGGATTTTATTTTAGTTGGATGCATGAATGTATGGGTTTTATTAAATGGGGTCTGCAGTACCTGTCTTCCCTAATTTTTCTTAATGTAAATTCTATCTCCCTCTTATGTACTTCCCTCATGGCGATCAAGGTTTCTATTTATTTTAAATAGTTTTGTAATAGGAATAGTTAGAATTAATTTTAAAAATTGGAGATCAAGGAGCAAGGAGCGCTTGAAGACCCGTTTGTAATGGAGCCCGGTTTAAATGTAATAGTTATATTTAAATATTATTTCTTGCACCTTGGGGTTTGACCTTTTGGTTCACTTGGTGGCTCTAGTGAACCAAACTAGAATAAAAGTCCATAATCAATCAAGGTAGAATATAGTATTCTATATGTGCATGCTTATACTATATATATATATATATATATTATGCAAATATGCTTCGCATGTTAATTAATATGACGCGTATTTTATATATATATGCATGCGCTACATTAAACAAGATGAGACAATTTAATAATAAATCCTCAAATTTTTATATTAAGTTCTAAGCGTTCAAAGATATTTGGAATATCGAACGTCGCCTTCTAGCATGATAAAATTAATAGAGTATTAAATATTTAATATGAGTTTGTTGTGTCACCACAAGGCAAGTATTAAGTATTTAAGATGTTAATTTATCACATTTGATGCTTATAAAGAAAATTGAACAATATTGTTTTGTTGTGTCACCACAAGGATGATATTTTTCTTTTTTGAATATATGGAGTGTTAGGTCGGACTTAACTTGGATAATTTTGATTCGGATGTGCCACCACTTGATCAAAATAATCAAAGAGGCAAAAGACAAGGAGTTGCATAGTTGATGTAATTGACAAAAGTTGTCTACCTATTTATTTATATATAGTTTGTTGTGTCACCACAAGGCTATATACATTTGAAATGAGATCCTTATTCTCACTAGCAAATCTTTAATTAGATTTTGCCGAACTATATAAGTGAGGGTAATATAGTTTGAAGAAAATAGTGGGAGATACCAATTTAAAACAAGACCTAAATTATTTTGGTAATTAATAAAAGAATGTATGTTAAAATGTTGTTAATTACAAATTCATTTACAGAATTTTACAATGTCTAAAATTACTATCACTGCGAAGCATAATAGATGCTAAATTAACCAGGTCAATTAAACGGATTGGTTAAGGAATTTGAGAATAGTTCTCATATTCGAAAGGCTATCTTATGTCCTTAATACGCCTATCCTCGCAATGGTTGCGAGCATAATGCCTCCGAGGAAGAGATTGCTACTTTTAGAAAGTGGCAAGATGATGCACAGATTAGCTCAATGCATCATGCTCGCATCCATGAAGTAACGAGCTTCAAATACGGCATGAAACTATGGATGCTCTACTATACTCCCCACATCAAGTAGTTGATGGTGAGGAAAGTAGGGCCGATAGATATCGAGATATCTAAGGAGCTCTTCCGATCTAGAATGGCCAATGGCACTATAAATGCATAAAAAGCTTCTTAACATAATCAATTTGATTGATCAATTAGGACAACTGGTTTTGTCATGGATGGAAAGTTGAGCCAAGATTTGATCTTGCACTCACTCCCGGACTCCTTTCACAATTGTTGTGAATTTTTCATATGAACAAGCTAGATATCAGCCTCGCTGATTTGCTTAACATATTGAAAAATGTTGAGAGTCACTTTCCAACCAAGAAAGATCAAGTCTTACTGGTAGGGGCCAAAGGATCTTCTAAAAAGAAGAATGATTCAAAGAAGGTAAATGAAAAGGCATAAACAAAGGATAATAAGAACAAAACTAATACGGATAGCAAAGGTGTTTGCTTCCACTGCAATAAGCCTGGACACTGGAAAGAAACTGCAAGAAGCATCTTGCAGAGGCTAACCAAAGAAGCTTAGTGAAGTTTCGATTTATAATACGCTTTTTGTTCATGATTGAAATAAATTTTTCTTTAAGTCGAGGTTTTACTTGGGTATTGGATATCGACTTTGGTTATCATAAATATAGATTTATGAAGGACCAAGCGATAGTAGAAAGCTAAACAAATATAAGTAATCCTATGTATGTAAAATGTAGCAAAGGTTGCCATATTAGCCATAGAAACTTATAGTTTAGCAATGCCTACGAGCAATCTATTAAGTCGATAAGTTGTTATTGTATTCCAGTTCTTGTTAAAAATATTATTTCCATTTTATTGTTGGACAATGAAATCTTTGGTATTATAATTAAAAACAATTGTTGTTCTATTTATAATAATAATGTTTTGTATAGAACTGGAATATTACTTAATAAATTTTGTATACTTGACTTACGCTAAAAGAATTTTGCAAATTGAACAAACTAGTATAAGAAAAGGAGATGGTCATTCAAAAAGTTGAATGTGTGTATTTGCTGAAATACAAGTGTGAATTATTTGAAAGGTTCAAAGAATTCAGAAGTGAAACAAATTGGCAATGTATTAAGATTCTTTGATTAGATCAAGGAATAAATACTTGTGCAATAAGTTTCTAGATCATCTCAAATGGTTTTCTCATAATGGACACATCCCGATCGCAATAATTGATTGATGTATCTGAATGAAAATCGTACCTTGTTGGACATGGTGCGGTCCATAATGATTTTACCGACATTCCAAAGATCCTTCAGGATCATGTCCTAGAAATGGTCACGCATATCTACGAAAAGGTAACCTCAAAATCCATTTTCAAGACTCCATAAAAGTTATGGATGGGGAGGATTCTAATCTTAAGTATGTTAAGATAAGGGGTTGTCCAACTTATGTGAAACGGTTTCAAAGGATAAGCTTGGGACAAGATTTGACAAGTGTTGATTTGTGGGACATCCTAAAGTAAGTTTAGGGCATATGTTCTATAATCCTACATAGCAAAAAGGTGTTTATTATAAAACACCCCGCCTTCTAAGATAAAGGTGTTTATCATTAAAAAGGGGCTAGTGGGAGGATAATAGATCTTGAAGAGTTCAAGAACCACAAAATACTATAAGTCAAATAAGAGGAACTCAGAGAGATAGACCTATTGTACCACAAACCAATCATAAATGCGAATAGTACCAAGATACCTACCTAGAGGTATGGATTCATCATGGATGATGATGATGAGGTACGCATCATGTAAGATGATGATCCAGATTACATACGATGAGGTAAGAGTTCTAGTGTGTACAAAAGGGGAAAGTGGGGCGCGCCGTGACATTCCTAATATTATATGTTGATATACTACGGATAAGGAATGACATACTAATGCTACAATCAGTAATGATAAAGTTGTCTAAACATTCCTCCATGAATGGTTTGGGAAGAGTATCTTAATTGGGGATAAAATCTATATAGATAGATACAACAAGATGCTCGACTTAACCCAAGGAACGTATATTCATTTGATGCTAAAGTCGTTTAGCATGGCAAACTCAAGAGATGTCTCATGTCGATGAGCTATGGAGTGTATCTCTCTTAATAGTCCCCACGCACTCTCGAAAAGAGAGGTCGGCATGAGTGACAATCATGCATGCAATGAAATGTACGAGACCGATATTGATCAACCATATTATGGAGAAGTTCACTATGAGTCGGTGAAAAACATCTTAAAGTGCTTAACCCAAGCACTAAGGATGTGATCATATTCATGGTGGGTCTTAATTAAAACTAGAGGGCTTAACAGACTCAAGTTTTTCGAGATGGACTAAGATTTACGAAAAAAATCCACTTTAAGGTAAAGGGTTACCTTGATCGGTGGTGCAATTGAATTGGAAAGGTTCCAAACAAAGAAAGAGTTCTTTGGTTTAGTGATAAAGACAAAGTATATAGCTATAAATGAAGTCGCAAGTTGATTGTTTGGATTAAAAGTTCATTACAGAACTAGGAATAGTTCCTAAGTCTCATCTTGGATCTAAACATGTGTTGTGGCACTTTCATTTGATTATAAGAATCATTGAAAGATGGGAAATCACTATAGAGATGGTGGACTCTCAAGAACAACATTACATATCCATTAACTAAAGCTTATCCAACAAAGCGGGATAATCGTCACTTAGAGAAGAAGAGTATAAGATACAATGGCGATTGGCTTTAGTGCAAGTGGGAGATTGAAAGTAATATGCACACAAGCCAATCATGTTTGATGATAAAGCATATACTTTGTAACAATCTTATTCATTTATTAATAAAAAAGTATTAATTTATTAAAGGCTTTTAATTATCTATATGATCTTTGTTTTATAATATGTGATAAACCCATAGTTTTAAGCAATGCTTTTAGAATAATGATGATGATCATTCTAATGAGATCTAAATTCTTAGAAAGCTTAAAACTAAAATAGTTCCCAATCATTGGATTACTAAATTGGGGATTAGTGAATCCGGATAGATTGGTACATACGGTGTTTGCTCATTGGATGAGGATGATTGATCTCATGATCATTTGTGTGGAGACACTAAAGCAAGTATGTAGGTGCTTATTAGAGAATAAGTTCACTGAACGTGGCTCGCTAAGGAATACCTAATGGAGTTTTACTTGCCTGTCAATAGGAATTCCTGTAGTGATAGTAGTACAAGTGATCCTTGGACTTGAGATCATTATAGTATCTTGTGTATGATGAGTTATACTTTGACTTATTCCTTAAGACCCTTAGGGTATATCAAAGTGTATGCTTGGGTATAATAAGTTGTATATGGAGATAATGTATGATCAATAAAGAATCTACCACTTCTAATAAAAGAAGAGAAATGTCCTATGTGATTCGATAAATGACAACCCAAAGAGTCCTTGGCGGCGCGGAATGAAATTAGAAAGGAGTTTCTAATTTGCATTATTTAGTGTTGTGCATTTAAGGATCGAAATACATATAATTAAATAAAATAAGACTTGACGAAATTTCATGTCTTATATTTAATTGGGACATTGTATGGTGGAAGGATTGAATTATACGGTAACTATTTACTCAAAGGTTCTTTAATGATTAATGTTGAAATCTATATTATCCGGAAAGTCGTTGATCGCTAGGGAGGCTTATCCTATTGTAGAATAAATATTATTTATTTAAATAAATTAATTATTTAATTTATTTATTTAAATAAGATTAGAATTGTTCTAATTGATTTATTCACAACCGGTTTAATATGGAGAACCTAAAGGGTCACACCATAAAAGGAAGAATAATTATTTAAGAAGTTAATGGCATAATCGTAATAATATGTTAAGTATATTTAATTTAATCTATGGTGATAGAATAAATTAAATAGCTTAATATTTATTATTTAATATTTTAGAAATATTAAATATAAATTAATAAGAGGAGTCTTATTAATATTATTACAATTATTATTATTTTAATTTCTAAAAGAGTTTAGGAATTAATTTAATATAAGTACTCTCATTTATTCCTAATTGGATTAGGAAGGAAAATTAGTTAAAGGAGTTTAATTAATTATCTCTAATAAGATTAGGGAGCTTAATTAATTAAAAGAATTTAATTAATTAAATAAATCCCAATTCCTTAATTGTTAAGGTGGGTTGCCCACATCTATAAATAAGAGGAGTCTTATTATGGGTGAGGGGGTTGTTGACTTTTACAACAAACGACATAATTCCAATTTGTTGGAGAGTAAGCCTTTTCTATAGAGATAGAAAACTAGGGTTTAGCCAATACCCCTTCTTCTTGAAAATTCTTTTTCCTTGGTGGATCACCTCTAGAGGCCAAACACTTGGGTGGCTAACGTTGATCAAAGGAAGGAACCAAACCCGGTGAATTCAAGTTGAACGCGAAAAGGATTTGGAGGTGAACTTGTACATGAGGAAGCTCGATCTTCAAGGGTATGATTTTATTCTTTATCTTTTCGTTTAATTAATAATTGTGCATAAAGGGTGATCCGGGTATATGGTTTGTAAATTTTTTAAACACTGATTTTACACGTTTCCGCACTTTTTATGCAATTTGATTGCGTTCATGAATATTACAAACCTAACAGTAAGTAATATTATTTCGTCTCGTATTCCTGATTATACCCTCATTTTGTTAAAGTATTGCTTCTATACTCCATGAAATTAGTAGAATATCCTTGAAATTTGCGCTTTATCTAGTATCGTTTCACGAGGATATTTTCTGCACATTCTTGTTAAATTTTAAGCTTTTCATGTCGGAGTACTATTCATGGGTACTATTCATTTATACGGTACTATTCATAAAGTACTATTCACAAAATACTATTCATGAAGTACTATTCATAAAGTACTATTCATGTGGTACTATTCCCAAAGTATTATTCATGAGGTACTACTTACTCGGGTATTATTCACCCAGAGTACTATTCATGATAAAAAATGATTTCTTTTCGATCCAAATCATTTTTGATACAATATTATTTTTGAATTTTACTCTAAAAAGTAGTATCATGTTGACAATTTGGACATTATTGAATTTTGGATAAATTAAATTATAAATCTTTAAAATTGATCCTTTGCTTTCATTTAATTGAATTCTTATATCATTGTCATCATCATCATGCTTATATTGTGATGAAAGTTATCTTTGGCTGTAGTGCATAGATGGACTATTGATTGGTATGATTATGACCAGGGATCATTCGGTATAATCATGACCCGTAATGTTACAAATGATGTGGTAAAAGTCCTCATTGGCTCGTAATGCATTGATGGATAATTGTTGGTATGATTATGACTAGGGATTATTCGGTATGACCATGACCATTGGTTATTACACGAATATCCTTGGCCCGTAGTGCATGGATAATTCGTGGACGTAATACTAATGAATATCATTGGCCCGTAGTGCATGGATAATTCAGTGATGTGGATTATTTATTGAGCTGAGTCTCAGCGATAAAGTTGATGATAAACTTTTTAAATCATAGAAGATAGTAGATATCATGCTCTACTTGACTCTTCTAATGGATTGCTTGTTCCATTGCAGTTAAACTTTTTGTTTATTATTTGTTTAACACTGTTAAAGGCTAACGATAATTTATTCTGCATTATCTTAGTCATAATATTTCTTACTGGGCTAGTTGAGCTCACCCTTTTGCTTTCATTGTTCTCTTTATGAAATGAGAACGTAGCCGGAACTAGTCGGGGAACGGAATGATGGTCCAAGATGGTGGCTATAGTAGTCCTCACTATTTAATAAAATAGTGTGATAATAATTGTAACGAGGACTCCTTTTTTAGTTTGAATACTGTCTATTAGACAATATTTGTTTAAAAAATCTCAACTATATTTTTGTCTTATTGTATAAGGAAGTTATATTTAAATTTTGTACCATGTATTTGGCGACTAAGAATGGGTGATGTATACCTATTTTGGGGGCATCACAACTAGCTTGGTAACTATTGTTGTAGCCGAACTCTACAAGCGGTAAATGATAATCCCAATTTCCTTTAAAGTCCATTATACAAGCTCTTAACATATCTTCTAATGTCTGAATCGTTCTTTAACTCTGCTCGTCTGTCTGAGGGTGATATGTCGTACTCATTCTCAACTGTGTACCCATGCATTCCTATAGTCATTTCCAGAAGTTCGATGTAAAGTGCGGATCCCTATTGGAAACAATTGACACCGGAACTCCGTGCCTCGAAATAATCTCTTTTACATATAATTTTTCCAACTCATCTAAGTTGAATTTGATTCTGATCAGAAGGAAGTGTGCAGATTTTGTCAATCGGTCAACTATAACCCATACTGCATCATAGCCTTTCTGAGTTATCGGAAGGCCAACCACGAAATCCATCGTAATATGTTCCTATTTCCATTCTGGGATTTCTAAAGTTTATAGCAACCCACTCGGCCTCTAATGCTCTACTTTCATTTTCTAGCATGTCAGAAACTTGGCAACACACTATGTAACATCTCGTTTCAAATTTGGCCACCAGAAATGTTGTCGAAGATCTTGGTACATCTTGGTACTACCAGGGTAAATCAAATACCGTGAGCTATAAACCTCGCTCAAAATATCTTCCTTAATCTCTGGCACTGGTAGTACCTAAACTGTGCTCTCAAATCTCAGTATTCCCTCACTGTCTATTTTGAACCTTGGTTCGGTTCCTTCGAATATCTTCTTTTTCACCTTCTCACATTCTTCGTCCTGAAGTTGAGCCTCTTTAACTTTATCCAGTAAAGTTATACCAACTTGCATCTGGAACAACTTTTCATCAATCTCCATAGGATACTTCACTTCTAATTCCAGCTTCTCCATCACTGAAATTAGCTCCTCCTGAGTGGTCAACATCATCAATTTCTCATGACCCTTTCTATTTAAGGCGTCGGCAACCATATTAGCTTTACCCGGATGGTATAAAATCTTGCAATCATAGTCCTTAATTAACTCCAGCCACCTTCTCTGGCGCATATTTAAGTCCTTCTATGTAAAAATATATTTCAGACTCTTGTGGTCTGTATATATTTCATATTTCTCCCCATAGAGATAGTGTCTCCAGATTTTCAAAGCAAATACCACTGTAGCTAATTCCAAGTCGTGGGTTGGATACCCCTTCTTATAGTCCTTCAATTTTCGTGATGCATACGCAATAACCCTGCTATTTTTCACAAGAACACAACCTAGTCCTTTATGCGATGCATCATAATAAACCTCAAAATATTTTGTGTCATCCGGAAGAGATAACATAGGTGATGAACTCAACCTCTTTTTAAGCTCTTGGAAACTTTCCTCATAATTCTATGTCCAAACGAATTTCACCGATTTCCTAGTCAAATTCGTCAACGGAGTCGTGATCTTGGAAAAGTCCTGAATGAATCTTCTATAATAACCTGCCAATCCAAGAAAACTTCTTACTTCCGACGGCGTCTTTGGCTGATCCCAGTTCATCAAAGCTTGGACTTTAGAGGGGTCTACCAAAATTCTGTCCTTATCGATCACATGTCCAAGAAATTTTACCCTTTCAATCCAGAATTCACATTTCAAAAATGTGGCGTATAACTTCTCTCTTCTCAACGCCTCTAATGTTACTTTTAAATGCTCTACGTGTTCTTCCTTGGTCTTCGAATATACCAAAATGTCATCGAATTTGTCCAAAAATGGTTTGAATACTCTGTTCATGAGGTCCATAAATGTTGCAAGCGCATTTGTTAGACCAAATGACATCACCAAAAATTCATAGTGACCATATCTAGTCTTAAATGCTGTCTTCGGCACATCCTCTGGCCTCACCTTCAGTTGATGATAACCACTCCTTAAGGCTATCTTTGAAAAGTATCTTTCTCCCTTCAATTAATCAAACAGATTATCGATCCTCGGTAATGGATATTTATTCTTAATAGTGACCTTATTCAGTTCTCTGTAGTCGATGCAAAGCTGCATCTTCCCATCCTTCTTCTTCACAAATAACATCGGTGTTCCCCACGATGATACGCTCGGTTGGATGTACTTCTTGTCATGTAGCTCTTGCAGTTGTACCATCAATTCTTTCATCTCTACCGGAGTCATCTGGTACGGTGCCTTTGATATTGGGGTCGTTCCTGGCGCCAAATCGATCACAAACTCAACCTCTCTATCTGGTGGAAGTCCTGGCAGATCATCCGGAAATACGTCTTTGAAGTCCCTCACGACTGGTATATCTTCTACCTTCGGGTTCTCTTTACGACTGTCGACTATGTAGGCTAAATATCTTACACAACCTTGTCTTAACAACTTCTTGGCCTGCATCATCGTCAGACAACTCGCTTATCTAGGCGACTTGCTACCATAAAACACAACCTTTGACGGAGTCATAAGGTTAATACATTTCTTTCGGCAATCAATTACAGCCCCGTAATTGAATAACCAATTCATTCCCAGAATGACGTCAAATTCCCCAAGTCTAATTGGGAACCAATCTACGTTCATAATGTTACCCTTAATATCCACCCTACAATTCTTATGTACATATTTAATAGTGATCACTTCTCTATTCGCAATCTTTATATTCATGGGGTATTCTAACTCATCCTTAGGCAATTCTAAGTTCTTAGCAAAGTCATCGGATATAAATGAACAAGTAGCACCCGAATCAAATAGTACATAAGCATTAACTTTATTAATCAGAATGATACCTGACACTACATCACGAGACTGCACAACATCCTGCACTGTCATGTTGAAGGTCCTGGCGGTCGATTGGTTGCGGTTGGTGCCATGATAGTTAAAGCACTTCCACCTATGTTTCCCTTGTTCCCTCCTGATCATGCCTCTCCAGATCCCTTCTTGGGACAGTCCCTTGCCAGATGGTCCTTTGAGCCGCAAGTGAAGCAGACGCCCTTCTTTGGGTTAGGAAAGTTAGGTGCTATGTGGCCTTCCTGGCCATAATTGTAGCACACCCATTTTCCCTTCATACAAACCCCAAGGTGAGCTTTCTCGTAGGTCAGGCATGCTTCGATTCTCTTCTTCTGACCTCCTTGCTAATTTCCAATTGATGAGTTGTCAGTCCACCTCCTCTTCTGATTGTTACTTCCTCCCGTGTTACTGCCACTAGCTTTGTTATTTCCTTCACTTTCACTTATCTTCTTTTTATGATCTTGGTTATACTTGGTTACCGCATCGCTTCCACCTTCAGCGAGTATGGCCTTCTCCAGCACCCCAGCAAAAGTGTTCAATTGAAACATTGACACTTTGCTATATAACCAAGGCTTCAGTCCCTGCTCGAATCGCCTAGCCTTTCTCTCGTCAGTATGCACTTGATATGTGGCAAACCTAGCCAACTCGTTGAATTTCACCGCATATTCTGGTACGGACATATTCCCCTATTTTAGCTCCAGAAACTGGACCTCCATTTGGTTCTGCGAGCTAGTCAAAAAATACATCTCGATGAACATCTCCTTGAACCTCTCCTAGGTAATCACTTCTTCACCTCCCCGAACCTTATTTGCTTGCCACCAGTAACTGGCTTCGAATTTCATCATAAACGTTGCGTAGGCAGTTTTCTGGTCCTATCTGACTTTAGTGACGTTAAAAACCTTTTCCATCTCCATAACCCAAGTTTGAGCCTCTATCTGGTTCATAGAGCCTTTAAACTCTAGCGGTCCCACCGCCTTGAAGTCCTTGGATGTAGTATTTGGTAGAGCTTGTGGTTGATTGTTATTCGCTCCTATCAGTAAATTCACCAACTGATGAACGGGGTTAGCATTAGCGTCGTTATTGTTATTCGTTGACCCTTCCTGGGCTGGTCGACGATTTTGTCATCTTCTTGGCAGCATTTTTCTGTTATGAAATACGCTTAATAAATCTTTATTCAATTCTCTAAATATTTAAGGCTTAACTCAAACATTTTAACATAATCACTTAACACATTTTCTCAAATAACTCTGATATATTTATTTAATCAAAAGTTTTAACAAAATATGATAGCATCATTGCAATTTACATCAACTATCTAGAGATAAAGAATCTACAGGATTCAAAAAATCAAAATATTCCTCTTCTTATAAACACATCGCAATTGACATTATTAACTACCAGATAGGTTTTCACATAATTAAACTATTCCTATCACTGCCTGCTAAGGCGTCGAATAGCTTCTCTGCGCTCTTCTTCCATTACATGAAACATCGATCTGCGATCCAACATGTACGAAGGTAAGTCCTTGAACTGGATAGGATAATACATAACTCGATCTTGGGCCTTATTCACCGAAGTGTTGAATGCACAATCCATCTCCACCATCTTGACCTTCTTTTCTTGTACCTCTTCCTTAGTTGTGATGCCCCCAAATTCGGGTATCTTCCAACCCGACAGATGGTGTTACACGGTGCTATAGTTCACACAAACATTCAATTGAAATGCCTTAAAAGAACGAATATGTCTTATATATATATTCAAAATAATATTAACATTCCCCCAGGTTCTTTATAACCGTTACAATTGTTCTTGTCATAATATCAAATATTATCATTACAAACCTATACTATTACATAGGTAATCTACGGATTCGCCTTAGCCTTCCTTTTATCCTTGCCGGATCCGTCGGTCCATTCGATTTTAGCTGCATTCATATGGTTCAAGCAAGAGTGAGCCTAACTAGCTCAGCAAGTAAAATAATTCTAGTAAAATAGTATGCTTGAGACATAAGAATCATATATCTTCAATAATTGAATAATAGTTACGAAGTACTATCGATAATTTAAAATAGCACTTCTTTTCTTTCAAAACGTTTTACGATAATAACATTCAGTAAAACATCAATTTCGGTCTAAGACCATGAGCATTTCACAAGTTCTTTGAAAAGGACATCCCGACACTAAGTCCGTAAGTCCAGCATAGCTTACAAGCACGTCTAGGTGATAAGCCTATAGTACTCTATGTTGATCAACACTACATTCATTAAGCGTTTATACGTTTAAGTTGTGGCAACCTCATGTGCCTGTCGTTTGACGACAAAACAATTTAGCATACTCAATCTTCTTTTGAAAACCACACCAATATAGTTTGGTAAAACATTGACAATACTTTGATAGATTGTAAGAAATCCAACACATCATAAGTCTAGCCGAAAGAATTGGCTTTGACTTCATCAGACATTAGTTCATGCGTAAGAATACATGAATCACAAAGCTTTTCCATATTGAATATGAACAAGGGTTAGAACACTTGCCTTTAGCATCTGCTACTGTTACTACACATGCACTTTAAGTCTTTAACGTCTCTACAGTAGATGATAACATCACATAACACATTAGGTCATGAATAAATACATGGTTCCTAAAGAATCTTACCCTTCTTCTCAATCTAATTACGTATTAGATTTATTATTATTATTTCCGCTTTTCATTACGTTCTTCTTACCTTCATATACAATTGAGTTACTTCAACAATAAGTGATCATACTTAAGGTTTAAACTTGTCTTTAATAATATTATAATTAAGCTTTAGTTCATTACTAATGAGTTATCGTTCATGCTCTCCTTACAAACATTCTTCAATGTCACAACCCTAAGGTTGGCGATGCGAACCGACTCCCTTTACTTGGTAGTCTTGCTGTATAATACTCTGTGGGGCTAAAGACCCGGGACTTCAAACCTTCTTGCCATGAGTCCCATTCATTACGGTATGACTGCCACATGAAACTCCAAAGATGGGTCACATCTTTTCTTGGCCAGGCTCGGCGTTGCGGTGCCACCTTTTTGGCCTTGGGCTGGCACCGCGGCACCAGCTCTGTGCACCGAAAAACTTGGACAATTTTTTAACTTTGCAAAACTCCCAGGCTCGTAACTTCTTCGTTATAAGTCCGAATTCGCTCGTTCAAGAGGCTATAGTTCACAAATCACATACTCTACATGTTCAAGCAAGAATTTTATCTTTTTGACTTCGTTAACTCTAAATTCACCTATTAGTTTATTTTTAACGAAAAGCGATAAACGTTCAAGCGTTCATCGCTCGTTCTTGAATGTTCAACGCTTCGTTTTTTTGTTCTAAGTCTAATCAAATCATTTTTAGTAACAAACACAAACACAAAATCTGACTTCCAATCTGAGAATGTCACGAATTCGACGATTATCATCCAATCGTGTGAATTCCGGCAAAACTTCATTACTTAGGATTTGTTCATCATTCTAAATTGATTCAATCCAACAAATAAACATCTCAACCTACATATTACAACAATTTATTTTTAAGTTAGGTTATGGCTTATTCTTCATAAGTTTATAACTTAACAAATTATAAACTACAAAATTTCATTTCCTTATGACATATTATTGATTTAAGTCCTTTAACCGACATTCTTACATCTTATTAACATACCAACCTCATTCATGAAAATATGATACAAGTTCAAATATGACCATCGTAAGTTCATAACTTATTTAGGTTCAAATTACTTATTCATGACTTATAGTCCATTGATTATCCAATTCTTATGATTTCTTAACATCCATGACCATCACTTCTCTATCAAGCTATCATGGTATAGATAGAAGACTAATGGCATATGATCATTTACCTTTGATGACTAGCTTTCTTCTTCTTGAAAATCTAACAATGGAAGTTTTAGCTTATTTGTGCTTATTCTCTCTAACAATTAAGTTGCTTAGCTTGGATGAAAATTAACAAACAAATAATGAGCCATCTCCTCCTCTGTTTATAGGATTTCTAAAGTTAGGGTAAAAATGTCATTAGGTTATTCCACCTCCTTACTATACCATACTTAATTGCTAAGTAAACTTGCCCCCTACTCTTATTAATTGGTCATTACAACACTTGGGCACCAAGATCATCCATGGGTTTCCCTATGGATCACCCTTGTCCAATGGATCAATATAGTGGGCATAGGTTTAGTTATTTTAGCTTATTCATTTGGGCTTGCAATAATTTGTGTTGGGCTTACATTAATAAACACTTGGGCTTAACATTACTAAATCTTGGGCTTGTACCTTACTTATTATTGGACTTGCACTTCATATAAGATCCACAATTCCATTTCATTAGACTTTAATCCTTAATGTTCTCAAATTGAGTCCGCATGCAAAATATTACGTTTTCTATACTTGAATTATTATTACATAATCCATCTCACCTCGATATTCTAACGTTACGTATTCCTTGGAAGTTCAAAAATAATTCTCGAGTAGAAAATGATGAATAGTGTTTTTCGGAAAATTTCTCAAAATCTTTTATTTTCATCTTGGAAATTCAAACACTTTAATTCCTTCACATAGTTAAAATACTACGATGTTCCGACGTTTCTAGGATATAGAACGGCATTCTATTTACTAACACATAATAGTAACAAATAATATTATTTTATTCATTATAAAAGTATTTACAAAAGATTTGATTTTTCGGGGCGTTACACTCTCTCCCCCTCATAAGGATTCTGTCCCTAGAATCTCGCTTAAAAAAAATTACTCAAACAAATGAGGGTAATACTTCTTCATCTTTTCTTCAAGTTCCCACGTTGCTTCTTCGGCATCGTGGTTCTTCCATAACACCTTTACAGACGGTATAACTTTGTTCCGTAGAACTTGTTCTTTTCTATCAATGATTTGAATCAGCATCTCCTCATATGTTAAGTCCTTCTCGATATGAATCGGCTCATACTCTATTACGTGTTTGTAATCTGGCTTATAGGGACGTACTACAGATATGTGAAACACGTTATGTATTCGTTCTAGGTCTGGAGGTAACGCTACTATGTAAGCTACCCCTCCCACTTTTTCTAATATTTCAAAAGGTCCTATAAACCTGGGACTTAACTTTCCCTTCTTTCCAAAGTGTACCTTTCCTTTCCAGGGAGATACCTTTAGAAATACATACGAGCCTACTTCGAACTCCCTATTTACTCGATGCAAATCTGTAAACTTCCTTTGTCTGTCTTGAACTGCTACCAATCGCATTCATATTAGCTTCACTATATCCGTTGTTTGCTGCACCAATTCTGGTCCTAGCATTCGGCGTTCTCCCACTTCATCCCAATACAATGGTGTTCTACATTTTCTTTTGTACAAGGCTTCATAAGGCAGCATAACTATGCTTGCATGATAACTGTTGTTATACGCAAACTCTACTAATGGTAGATGATCATCCCAACTACCCTTGAAATCCATGACGCAAGATCTTAACATATCTTCTAACATCTAAATTGTCCTCTCGCTTTGTCCATCGGTTTATGGATGATATGTCGTACTCAACTTTAGCTGCGTCCCCAACTATTCTTGCAGACTCCTCTAAAAGTTCGACATGAATCGCGGGTCACGATCTGACACAATCGAAACTGGTACTCCATGTCTGGAAATAATTTCCTTAACATAAAGTTTAGCTAACTGGTCTAAGTTATACTTAACTCTAATTGGCAAGAAGTGAGCCAACTTTGTCAATCGGTCCACTATTACCCAAATTGTATCATTCCCCTTCTGAGTAGTCGAAAGTCCCACCACAAAATCCATCGTGATATTCTCCCACTTCTACTCCAGAATCTCCAATGACTGCAACAAGCCACTTGGTCATTGATGTTCGGCCTTAACTTTCTGACAAGTCAAGCACCTACTTACATACTCGGCTATTTCTCTCTTCATGTTCGGCCACCAAAAACTATGTCGAAGGTCTTGATACATCTTAGTGCTACCAGGATGAATCGAGTACCTCGAACTATGAGCTTCTTATAAAATTTGCTCCTTTTATTTCATCTCATTTGGAACCCAAATTCTTCCTTCAAATCTTAATAATCTCTCATTATCAAGATTGTACTTAATATCTTTTTCATTGGTTAACCGCTTCTTCATCTGGTCACACTCATCAGTTTTGAGATGCACCTCCTTGACTCTCTCTACGATGGTAGATTGAATCTCCATTGCAAATAGTCTTTGTCCCAATTCCCTAGGCAACTTCACCTCTATCTCCATCCTAGTCATCTCTGTTATTAACTCAGTTTAAGCCGATAACATAGACAACTTTTCCTGACCTTTTCTACTTAAGGCGTCGGCCACTACATTGGCTTTTCCAGGGTGATACAGGATTTCATAGTCGTAATCCTTTATCAACTCCAGCCATCTCCTCTGTCTCATATTCAACTCCTTCTGTGTGAAGATATATTTTCGACTCTTATGATCTGTGTATATCTCACATTTTTCCCCGTAAAGATAATGTTGCTATATCTTTAAGGCAAATACTACCGCGGCCAGTTCCAGATCATGAGTAGGGTAAACTTTCTCATAATCCTTTAACTGCCGTGATGCATATGCAATGACCTTGCCAAGCTGCATGAGCACGGAACCAAGTCCTCTATGCGAAGCATCTCTATAAACTATGAAATTTCATGGGTCATCAGGTAATGACAAAACAGGCGCTTCAGTTAACCTCTTCTTCAGTTCTTGGAAACTATCCTCGCATTTCTCTGTCCACGTGTATTTCACCGTCTTCCTTGTCAAGTTAGTCAACGGAGTAGCTATCTTCGAAAAATCCTGAATGAATCTCTGATAGTATCCCGCTAACCCTAGGAAACTCTCGCACCTTAGTCGGCATTTTCGGTTGTTCCCAATTCATCATGGCTTCCACCTTCGCTGGATCTACTAAAATCCCCTCATGTTCAATGACATGTCCTAACAATTGTACCCTCTCTAGCCAAAATTCACACTTAGTGAACTTCGCATATAACTTCTCCTTCTTTAGTGTTTCCAACACTATCCTTAGGTGTTCAACATGATCTTCTGGCGTCTTAGAATAGACTAGAATATCATCGATAAACATCACGATGAACTTGTATTAATATTATTTGAACACTCTGTTCATCATATCAATAAATGTAGTTGATGCATTAGTTAATCCAAATGACATCACCAAAAACTCGTAATGACCATAACGAGTCCTGAATGCCGTCTTTGGTACGTCCTCATTCCTAACCTTAAGCTGATGATACCCCGTCCTTAAATCTATTTTAGAAAAATACTTTGCCCCTTTCAACTGATCAAAAAGATTATCGATCCTGGGCAATGGGTACTTATTCTTTATCGTTAACCTATTCAACTCTCAGTAATCGATACAAAGTCTAAACGATCCGTCCTTATTCTTGACAAAAAGTACTGGTGCTCCCCATAGCGAAACACTCTGTTGAATGTACTTCCTATCCAACAGTTCTTGCAACTGCACCATCAACTCCTTCATCTCCACTGGCGTCATACGATACGGTGCCCTAGAAACTAGTGCAGCTCCTGGCATAATGACTATTACGAATTCGGTTTCCCTATCTGATGGAAGACCCGGCAATTCACTTGGAAATACATCCATGGATTCACTCACTATAGGTATTTTTTCTATGGTCGCTCCCACTCTCTTGGTATCAACAATATGGCACAGATAACCTACCCACCCCTTCCTCAATAGTTTCCTAGTTTATGTCATTGTAAGACAACATGAACGTCCCAGCGATTTATTACCGTAAAATATTACATGGGGTTGTCTTAACATTTTAATATTTATGCTTTTCTTTTGACAATCTATAATTGCCCCATGGTTAACCAACTAATCCATTTTAAGAATTACGTCGAATTCTCCTAACTTTATCGGTATCACATCTACCGATAATTTATAACCCCATATTTGTCTACGCAACAACTCCTATGAATATCTTCAACGGGAATTATCTCTTCGTTTGCTACCTTAATATTTAAAGGTATAGGCAACTTTTCGGGAAGTAATCCTAATCATCTAGCAAAATCACATGCTATAAACGAACAAATAGCACCCGAGTCAAATAACACGTAAGCATTTGAGGTCGTTGATCGATCGATAATATATATGCGACTCGTCCCCGATGTCATCAGCATCTTGGATTTGTCATGTTAAAATGCATGGGCCATCGGCTTTGCCCGATTCTTATTGGACCACTAATAGCTAACTTACCGCTATTAATGCCCTTATTCTCGTTCGTCCCCTTCTTCAGGCAGTTCTTTGTCATATGGTCAGTTGACCCACATATAAAGCGTCCATGGTTCTTCTTCGGACTTGGATAGTTAGGCGCAATGTGCCCCTCATGTCCATAATTGTAGCATACGGCCTTCCCCTTGAGACAGACTCCTAAGTGAGTCTTCTCACAGGTCTTGCAGGCCTCCATCCTCCTCTTCGGGTCTCCTTGCTTCAATCAGATATTCCCAGAGTTAACCACCTTCCGTTTATACCCTTCGCCACTCCCGTTGGCTCCCTCGACTTTCACTCCCCTATCCACTTTCCCCTTGTTCTTCTTATCCTTGTGGTACTGGCTCAAAGCCTCGCTACCACCTTCAGCGATTATCGCGTTCTCTAAAATAGTCCCAAATGAAGTACTTTGGAACACAAAAATATGATTATAGAGCCAGGGTTTCAAGCCCTACTTGAACCGTCGAGCCTTCCTAACCTCGGTGTCCACTTGGTGTGGAGCAAACCTCGCCATTTCATTAAACTTGGCGGCGTATTGGGGAACCTGCATGTCCCCTTGTTTCAAGTCTAGAAACCTCATCTCCACTCTCCCCTACATACTCGTGGGAAAATAGTTCTCAAAGAATATCTCATTGAACCTCACCCATGTCAAATTCTCTATACCAGCCCTAGCCTAGTTGGCCTCCCACCAAAAGTTGGCCTCTCCCTTCGTCATGTAGGTTGCAAAGGCAACCTTCTGTCCCTCGTCGACATTTGCTATGACAAATGCCTTCTCGATTTTCTTCACCCACGTTTGGGCTTTAATAGGGTCAGTAGTTCCTTTGAACTCCGGCGGACCCACACTCTTGAAATCCTTAAATGTAGTAGCTCGTACTACTCTAGGATTTACGGGGATGTTAGCCCCAGTTCTATTAAATGTTGCTGTTAGTAAATTAACAATTTCCTGCATGGGGTTAACCGGACCTCCCTCCAGTTGATTTACGTTAGCGCCTTGGTTTCGTTATACTCTTCTTGGCGGCATTTTGCTGTCACAATAAACAACACATTTCGTTATTATTCATTTCCTGTTAGTTAGTTATTATTAACATTAAACAATAACTTCAACATCCATTATTCAACATGTTCCGAAAAAGGCTTATATTGATTTATTCATTGTAGTATAATACTACATCATTTACATTACACAACCTAAGCTGATTACATTACTATCCCGCTATTTCTTTCCAAAAAATTGGGATTTACAAAAAACTACCCATTATTATACAAAAGAGGGTTTTACGTCACTACTAGATACACAATATTTACATATCTAAACTACTCTATCCAATAATAGATTACATCTGCCTTGAGGCATTATCAAAATCCGCCTTGGCGGCCTGGCGATAATATCACGATTGATAGTATGCCGCGTCTACCCTGCCTCTATGGGATAGCCAGCTACCAGCTGCTGGAAGTATGCATGAGAACTCCTATGAATATAGGACATTCTCTCTATCTTCTGCTTCTTGGTCTTTAGCTCCCCCTGAACTCAAAGACCTCTTGTTTCAGCTTATGGACCTTGTCCTTGGCCAAAATCATTTCATCGTGTTCCTGTTCCCTCATCGACTCCACGATCTGTCTTATCCTCCAAGACAGCTTGGAACTACGCTTTTATCTCCTTCACCTCCTGACAGTAATGGATGTTTCTATCCAATACTAACATAAATAGTGACATCCTTGACTCCCCTGGAGCCATCTCTACTGCTATTGCTACTGGGTTGAAGGACACTACCTCCAGCTCTTCCTCCAACATGCCGTCAAACACGGACATAAGGTCTAAGCTCTCTGAGTCTCCAGACACAACAACTACTACTTCGGGATCTGCTGCTATGGGGTTCGGTATAATCTCTATCTGATTAACCGATCCTTCACTGACTACCTGTACGTCTCTACACATTCCATTTTCTACTGACATCTACACAACACAAGTAAATTTGATTTGTACACGTCAGTAGAATAATAAAAACACATAACATATATAATGCATTTTTATAGGATTAATTTCTCATCTTTTATTTCTTTGACTTTTCTTAAGGTTGTGACTTAAGGTTTAAATTCCCATTAAGTTTTATAACCTAATTCTTTGATACTAACCTGTGACGCCCCCAAATCCAGGTATCTTCCAACTGACAGATGGTGCTACACGGTGCTATAGTTCACACAAACATTCAATTGAAATGCCTCAAAAGAACGAATATGTCTTATATATATTCAAAATAATATTAACATTCCCCCAGGTTCTTTATAACCATTACAATTGTTCTTATCATAATATCAAATATTATCTTTACAAACCTATACTATTACATAGGTAATCTACGGGTTCGGCTTAGCCTTCCCTTTATCCTTGCCGGATCTGTCGGTCCGATTCGATTTTAGCTGCATTAATATGGTTCAAGCAAGAGTGAGCCTAACTAGCTCAGCAAGTACAATAATTCTAGTAAAATAGTATGCTTGAGACATAGGAATCATATATCTTCAATAACTGAACAATAGTTACGAAGTACTATCGATAATTCAAAATAGCACTTCTTTTCTTTCAAAATGTTTTACGATAACAACATTCAGTAAAACACCAATTTCGGTCTAAGACCATGAGCATTTCATAAGTTCTTTGAAAAGGACATCCCGACACTAAGTTCGTAAGTCTGGCATAGCGAACAAGCACGTCTAGGTGATCAACCTATAGTACTCTATGTTGATCAACACTACATTCATTAAACGTTTGTACTTTTAAGTTGTGGCAACCTCATGTGCCTGTCGTTCGACGACAAAAAATTTAGCATACTCAGTCTTCTTTTGAAAACCACACCAACATAGTTTGGTAAATTATTGACAATACTTTGATAGATTGTAAGAAATCCAACACATCATAAGTCTAGCCGAAAGAATTGGCTTTGACTTTATCATACATTAGTTCATGCGTAAGAATACATGAATCACAAAGCTTGTCCAGATTGATCTAGAACAAGGGTTAGAACACTTGCCTTTAGTGTCTGCTACTGTTGTTACACGTGCACTTTAAGTCTTTAACGTCTCTACAGTAGATGATAACATCACATAACACATTAGATCATGAATAAATACATGGTTCCTAAAGAATCTTACCCTTCTTCTCAATCTAATTACGTATTAGATTTGTTATTATTGGTTTCGACTCTTCATTACGTTGTTCTTAACTTCATATGCAATTGAGTTAGTGTAACCCTAAGTGATCATACCTAAGGTTTAAACCTGTCTTTAACAATGTTATAATTAAGCTTTAGTTCATTACTAATGAGTTACCGTTCATGTTCTCCTTACAAACATTCTTCAATGTCAAAACCTTCTAAAATTGGTAGCTGACGACGCTGATTCCTTTACTTTAGTTTTATTCTGACGTAATACTCCAGGGGCTAAAGACCTAGACTCAACGTTGCGGCACCACCTATTTGGCCTTGGGCTGGCACCGCAGGCGCCAGCTTTGTGCACCAGAAAACTTAGATAGTTTTTCAACTTTGCGAAACTCCCGGGCTCGTAACTTCTTCGTTATAAGTCCGAATTGGCTCGTTCAAGAGCCTATAGTTCACAAATCACATACTCTACATGTTCATGCAAGAATTTTATCTTTTTGACTTCGTTAACTCTAAATTCACCTATTTGTTCATTTTAACAAAAACGATAAACGTTCGTGAATGGTCAATGCTCGTTTCTTCGTTTTAAGTCAGAATCCGGTCATTTTTGAGTTCAAACACAAAATTTGACTTCCAATCCAAGAATTTCACGAATTTGATGATTATCATCCAATCGTGTGAATTCCGACAAAACTTCATTACTTTGGATTTGTTCATCATTCTAAATGTATTCAATCCATCAAATAGACATCTCAACCTATTTTTAAGTTAGGTTATGGCTTATTCTTCATAAGTTTATAACTTAACAAATTATAAACTACAAGATTTCATTTCCTTATGACTTATTATTGATTTAATTCCTTTAACCGACATTCTTACATCTTATTAACATACCAACTTCATTCATGAAAATATGATTCAAGTTCAAATATGACCATCATAAGTTCATAACTTATTTAGTTTCAAATTACTTATTCATGACTTATACGGTTTAAGTCTATTGATTATCCAATTCTTATGAGTTCTTAACATACATGACCATCACTTCTCTATCAAGCTATCATGGTAGAGATAAAAGACTAATGGCATAGGATCATTTACCTTTGATGACTAGCTTTCTTCTTCTTAAAAATCTAACAATGGAAGTTTTAGCTTATTTGTGCTTATTCTCTCTAACAATTAAGTTGCTTAGCTTGGATGAAAATTAACAAACAAATAATGAGCCATCTCAACCTCTATTTATAGGATTTCTAAAGTTAGGGTAAAAGGGTCATTAGGTTATTCCACCTCCTTACTAACCACTTATTATACCATACTTAATCCCTAAGTAAACTTTCCCCCTACTCTTAGTACTTTGTCATTACATAATATTTATTTTTATTTTTTTTGATAATGTGGAGTTTCCCAACCGTAGTCAGACTAAGTCTCCCCACCCCGGACTAGTCTTTATGCACAGGCTCGGCCTAAGACATGGTTCCGCCCATAAATGTGCAATCCGTGGCCACACAGACCAGTTTTTAATTGGCCCTCAAACTTGTTGCAGGAGGGAATCGATCCCAGGATGCCCGGGTTTACGGTTCACCCCAGGTGGAAACTTACCGCTGCGTTAATTGCTGTGGGTTTCATAATATACTTGGTCATTACAACACTTGGGCACCAAGATCACCCATGGGTTGACCTATGGATCACCCTTGTCCAATGGATCAATATAGTGGGCATAGGTTTAGTTATTTTAGCTTATTCATTTGGGCTTGCAATAATTTGTGTTTGGCTTACATTAATAAACACTTGGGCTTAACATTACTAAATCTTGGGCTTGCACCATAGTTATTATTGGACTTGCACTTCATACAAGATCCACAATTCCATTTCATTAGACTTTTATCCTTAACGTTCGCAAATTAAGTCCGCATGCAAAATATTACATTTTCCATACTTGAATTATTATTACATAATCCATCTAACCTCGATATTCTAACGTTACTTATTTCTCAGAAGTTCAAAAATAATTCCCGAGCGAAAAACGATAAATAGTGTTTTTCGGAAAATTTCTCGGAAAGCTTTTTATTTTCGTCTTGGAAATTCAAACACTTTAATTTCTTCACATAGTTAAAATACTACGATGTTCTGAAGTTTCTAGGTTATAGAATGATATTCCTCTTACTAACACATAATAGTAACAAATAATATTATTTTATTCATTATAAAAGTATTTACAAAAGGTTCGATTTTCTGGGGCGTTACATCGGCTGCATCTACTCGCTGGGAAGCCTTCACATAAGCATCTTCAGCTCTGGCTCATTCGGTGGATTCCTCTCTCAGATCATCCTTTATTTTTGTAACCTTTGCCACCAGCTCCTCATTCTCACCCTCCAGGTGAACAGATTTCCACTCCACATTTCCAAGATGTGCATCAATATCTTAGATTACCTCATTCTTTTGTCCTATAGTGACCTAGCGTTCATCTGCCAACTCTTCCAACTCTGTGACTCTATCTTGAAGCTCGATGTTACGGTCATATACCTCGTCATACATCTGAGTTGGAATAGAGTTCGGTGGGAACTCATCTTCTTCATCTTCCTCCTTAGGATCCTCCTCTAGATCAGACTCAGGCTCATGTTCCTGACCAACAATAGTGATCAACAGAGATGGCTCTCTTTGTACCAACTGCTCTTGGATGACATGAATGTCTCAGGGATCCTCCTCTGTAGGTACTCACGGTTCCTCCTCCCCAGCTTGACTATATCCTCCAACATCCGACATCCTGACAAAATAGTTATAAGTTTTAGTTACTAATCGATACTCGCGAGCACATAAGTTTATCACATAAGCACATAAAGTCTTTTATTATCTTCAATGAATTAAGGAATTCATTTCTTAGAACTCGATAAGAGTTTATCCCCATTATGTTCTTATTCTTCTATAAGGCTACTACCTAAGGTTTCCCCCCCACCTAAGGTTCATAACCTACAGCTTTGATACCAACCTGTGACACCCCCAAATCCGGGTACTTCAATTCCCACGAGATTTGGTGTTCATTATCCAAACATCATGTATCTATCTACCCATAATAAATGAAAACCATAAATAGATAGAAATAAATCCTCTCCTTATGGAGTTAAAACATCTGAATGTAAATACATCAATCTCAGGTCATACTAACCTTAAATCTCAAAACCGGAAGCATAACAAATAAACAACAAGTATTCATCACTTGTTAACCTTGCCCTTGCCTTTGGTAGTAGATACTCGTCGGACCTTTCATTCTTAACTGCAATGTTATTATTGTGATATCCCGAGTGTTTATGATAATGATCCTTAGAGAAAGATAATGAACGGGTCAAAGAATATATAATACTCAAAATATAATCGAGTTCAAGTGAAAGTTATGAAATAAAACTTACAAGAATTTATTATCAAGAATGGTGGGAGTAGGAAATATAAAACTTATATTAAGGTAATGTGTTGAAGTTATTCAACGAAGAGATTTGATGAAAACCTGGGTAAGGTAGGGTTTCGATGATTCCGAGGATGGAATCCTTATAAGGAGGGAAGGATGTGACAACCCGAATTTTTTAAAATTATTAAAATAAGAATTTAATAAATAACATTCTTATTATGATATGAGAGAGTAATGTATGTTACATAAAATGTAATATGTTAATATGTTTTGATTGTGAGATCGTAAATAATTAAAAATTTATCAAGTAAAATAAGTATTTTAGTTGAAATATTTATGGATTAAAATAAATATTCAATGAAAATTATTATGGAATATTTTATTAAAGTATGATGATATTAAATAAATTGATGATAAATAATTTTATAATTTGTGCATAATTATTACGTTAATGTGGTGGTGATTTTCTAAGTTAATTAAGTAATTAAATTAGAGGATGAATGATTTATTAAATAAATTTATTATGTTGATAAGGAGTGATTTGATAAATTAAGTTATTAATAAACACAATGTAACTTAATATGAAATTATAAGATTGGTTTGGTTATGTGTGACAAATGTACCATATAATAGAGGAGTATTAAAATAAATTTTAAAAAAGGGATTTTAGTTTTTAGCCAAACATGGCCTAGAGACCCTTTGTATTCTATAACTGTTGAGACTATTGGATTGTGTAACTGAGGGCTAAGTAAATATATGTAACTTATTTTTCTAAGGTTAAGAACACAGAAGAGAGAAATAGAGAGAATTCTTTGTAATTTGGGAAGAAAATTCTGAGAATCAAAAAAGAGGAAGAAGATTAATCAAGATTATCTAATCATCTACCTAATTAAAGGGCACGTGAAGTGCAGATAACTGTAAGCTGTTAAACTGTTATTGGTAAACAACGATCAAGGCAAGTCTTTCAGTTCCTATTTGTTATGTGAACTTGATGATGAACTGTTTTAAATATTTGTTGCAAAGAACATGATGTGTTCTATATATATTGAAAGTATGAAACGTTAAAGTCAGTTTATGACTACGTTGATTGAATAATGAATGTTGATTTGGTAAGGAACTCAATCTTTATACTTGTTATATGAAATGCAGCATGTATGTTGTGTTAGTCCAATGTTTTATGAGATATATGTTGAGTATATTATTATGTGCTATGTGATGCATAAAAACTGTTAGATTTTGCTGGGTTGTCGAGCTCAACCTTGCAAATAACCATTTTTCCAGGTTAAAGATTTAAGGTAAGGATATGTGCTACGTGAATTATAGAGATCCACCAATAGTTTGCTTCGCCCCTCATCATGTATGTTGCAAATACTGTCTTCTAGTATTCATCCACGCGAGCTATAGTGAAGGCCTTCTCGATCTCCTTGATCTAGGTTTGTGCAACTATCGGGTCAGTAGTTCCTGTGAACTCTGGGGGTGCTACACTCTTAAAATCATTGAAAGTTGTTACTGGGACAGCTTGGGGAACGAGTGGTACGGGTTCATTCCTTCCCCTCAGAGCTTCAACCAAAAAATCTACCAGTCAATGTATCGGATCTTCTGGTCCTCTCTCATTATTAACCGACTCTTCTTGGACAATTATTCTACATCTGGGCGGCATTTTCTGCATTACAAAATTTTTCATCTTATTATCTAACTATCATATTTAGACATTTCTCAAATGAAAAGAACTAAAGGTTCATAACACATTTCTGAAAAAAGATCATTTATATTCATATGCCAAATGGTTACAATACACGCTCTTTCTAGCATACTGCTATAAATGAAAATACATATCCCCTAATATCACAAAAGACGGGGACAATACTAGCTTACTACCCTCTCTAACGTTTTTCAAAAGTTTGTGGTTACCATAATCTCGCATCTTACACAAAAGATTGAGATTACAACAACATATTAACAACACATAAATAAAACTACTATACTACTGAGCTTTCCCCTCTAGACTCAATCTAACATTCCACGCTCCACTTGTAGCTCGATACTCATTCATGTGATGTGTGCCACCATATCCCGACTTATGGTATCAAGGGGTCCATCGCTTGCTTTCGGTTGGGTAGTGATTTACCCCATCGATCAACCTCTCCATGGCTATGCGTAGAGCATAGCCCATCTTGTTCATCTTCCTCCTCTTGCACCACACCTCAATTTCTAGATCACCCACTCTGTCATTAGAATCCTCCCACTTCTCCTCGAAGTGGATCATATCCATCACTTCAATCTCTAACTAAGTTCAGAGAGCCTCCTTCTCCGTCCTCTTACTCAACATCCTCTATTCCAATTCTTCTAACTTTCCTGCCAACTCAACATTCCTTGCCACTGATCGGTGAAATAAGGCACCCATCTGGATCCTTGCCTCCTTATGGTGAGCAATTTCCACCTCCATCTCCTGCATCACTAGCTGCCTCTCAAGAGTCTCAGTCTCCATCTCTTCGACTGTAGATCCTAATTCCAAAATATGTTCTTCATATTCTCCCAACATCCGATCCTCAAAAGAAGTCTCGTCGGAGTCCTTCCATGGGCTCGGGTTCCTCCTCCATAGGCTCCTCCTCCGTATCAGACTCCTCAAGTAGAGGCACCATCTCCTCCTCATCTTCATCATCACTAATAGGGACAACTACCGATATAGGCTCCGCTATCATGAGTGCCTCATAGACTACGTGGATATCATGCGACTCCTCCTCAACTACTCGGCTTGGTCCTTCCACTTCAGTCATCCAACAATCACCAACATAAGACAAGACAACCAACAACTCCATCAGAATGTTAAATAAACATAAGTTCATTATATAGAATGAAGTTACATTTCATAACACACTAAGTCTCTCAGGGAAAACTCTACATGAGTTTTATCCCTTCCTAACCTGTAAGTTTTCTTAAGTTACAATCTAAGGATTCTCGTTCCTAAGGTTTATAACTATAGCTTTGATACCAACCTATGACGCCCCCAAATTTTGATCTCCACTTGGTCACCTGATTCGGTTCGTCACATTCTCAAAGTATTACCATAATAACTAAAATCATATATTTACAACGAAAGATCTAATTTAGAATAATATACAATGATTTATTATAATTATTCCCCCAAGTCTCGCAACCTACAATATTTAAAAGATTACATAATAATATCGAATAAAGACTTATTACATAATTCTACTTAAGTTTAAACATAGTCTACAAATAGTCTTAATACAACATGATTAATTTAAACTTAAAGTAATAAGCTAGTCGGTAGCCTTGCTCTAGCCCTTGTCTTTCCCAGATACACCTCCTTGTTCCGCCTTAACTGAAAGGTTTTAAATAAGCAAGAAGGAGCACAATTGCCCGGCAAATAATATACAACAAGGGAAATAGTTTTATAACACGAGTGTGAAATATCGAAGTATCATCTCTAAGATAGTTCAGAGTTTCAGAATAATATCATAAATAATGAATATTAACAATTCTTGGAATAAGAATGATAATTCAATATAAATCAACAAAGATATATGAATTCAAAGGCTATCAAGGTGTCCGACTAGATAACAATTTATACTGAGCAGTCACTAAGGACTATTGAACATCTACTAGAATTACCAATATTAAACTGATAACCCAAAAGAACAAGTACTATAGAGGATCAGTCTACAATACTCTAAGTTATGCATAACACCACAGTAATAATATACTCATGTGTTGGGGTTTCCAACAACATACAATCCCCTTACCTTAAGGGTTGTTCAACTCAATTTTCAAGATATCTGCAACAATCAATTGGTTTGGACAGTTTTATAAACATGTATATACTCTAGCCGAATCAAATGGCATAGATACTTTCACAATATTCAAGAACAATACTAATTTCACATGAATAATAGTTTTCCTCAAGAGTTTAACAAACGAGCTCAATTGAATGAATAAGTAAGATAACTTACATTCAAAGAGATATGTTTACGATATTCGCTAGAATAAGGTAATGCAAGAGTTTAGAATGCTTTCACAATGTAAAGTAGAGTTCAGATACTTGCCTTACGCGTAGTTTATCCTCGTTAAAAAATCAACACTTCCGAATCCTATTCATAACGTATTATATGTTTAAGATGTTCATCAACTATCACCATCTTTAAACAAGATTGACACGATTCAAGTACGCACATATGGTATAAAATCAATTTATAAATCCTCACCAATACAATGACGTCTTGATTGCTAAATTTCTTGAAGACATTCTTCGGACTTAACATTTGGAAGTTATGTTCAACATTTGTCTCTATCACATAGCATGCTTCTTAACATAATACATAGCATGTTGATCATATATTACAAGTTAAAGACATCACATAGGCATGCGTCAAACATCAGTTAAAAAACGAAATTGATTTATGATCACAAGACGGCAGCAATGATTGCCTATATCTAGAACCTAGGGGTGGCGCAGCTACACTGTCCCCTGGCCAAACTAGGACTGAGTTGTTTCCTTGCAGTGTATGTCTCACGTTAATATACCGCTTACACCTATAGTCTAACCTACATGCATGCTAGAAGCTTTCACATACCACTTTACCATTCGTGTGTCTATTCTTATAAGTGAAACTTACACTACTCATGGCATTCAAGCAAAACATTATCAAGTAGTTTTAAACCACCTCTAGCATCTTAGGTACCATACAAGTTAACTGCCAAAGATCAGATTGCAGAATCTCAGATTCGGATCAAGCAAGCAAATTACGCCGTAGCTAAGTCTGGGGCCAAAGCAGCATTCTTTGTTAGGTTTGTAATATTCAAGAACGCAATCAAATTGCAAAAATAAACGGAAGCGAGATAAAATCAGAGTTTTAAAATTTTACAAACCATAAACTCGGATCACCCTTTATGCACAATTATTAATTAAACGAAAAAGATAACGAATAAGAATCATACCCTTGAAGATCGAGCTTCCTCAAGTACAAGTTCATCTCCAATCCTTTTCCCGTTCAACTTGAATCCACCGGGATTGGTTCCTTCCTTTGATCAACATTAGCCACCCAAGTGTTTGGCCTCTAGAGGTGATCCACCAAGGAAAAAGAAAAATTTAAGAAGATGGGTATTTGGCTCAAACCCTAGTTTTCTATCTCTATAGAAAAGAACGTACTCTCCCAACTATTGGAATTATGTATGTTGTAAAAGTCAACAACTCACTCACACCCATAATAAGACTCATCTTATTTAGATGTGGGCAACCCTCCTTAACAATTAAGGAATTGGGTTTTATTTTAATTAATTAAAATCCTTTAATTAATTAAGCTCCCTTATCTTATTAGGGATAATTAATTAAACTCTTTTAATTAATTTAACCTCCTAATCCTATTAGGAATAAATGAGAGTACTTATATTAAATTAATTCCTAAACTCTTTTAGAAATTAAAATAATAATAATTGTAATAATATTAATAAGACTCCTCTTATTAATTTATATTTAATATTTCTAAAATAATAAATAATAAATATTAAGCAATTTAATTTATTCTATCACCATAGATTAAATTAAATATATACTTAACATATTATTACGCTTATGCCATTAACTTCTTAAATAATTATTCTTCCTTTTATGGTGTGACCCTTTAGGTTCTCCATATTAAACCTAGGTTGTGAATAAATCAATTAGAACAATTCTAATCTTATTTAAATAAATAAATTAAACAATTAATTTATTTAAATAAATAATATTTATTCTACAATAGGGATAAGCCTCCCTAGCGATCAACGACTTTTCGGATAATATAGATTTCAACATTAATCATAAAAGAACCTTTGAGTAAATAGTTACTGCACAATTCAATCCTTCCACCATACAATGTCCCAATTAAATATAAGACATGGAATTTCACAAGTCTTATTTTATTTAATTATATGTATTTTCGACTCTTAAATGCACAACACCTAATAATGCAAATTAGAAACTCCTTTCTAATTTTATTCTGCCTTGGCCAAGGACTACTGGGTTGTCATTTATCGAATCACATAGGACATTTTTCTTCTTTTAATAGAAGTGGTAGATTCTATATTGATCATACATTATCTTCATGTACAACTTATTATACCCAAGCATACCCTTTGATAAACCCTAAGGGTCTTAAGGAATAAGTCAAAGTATAACTCATCATACACAAGATACTATGATGATCTCAAGTCCAAGGATTACTTGTACTACTATCACTACAGAAATTCCTATTGACAAAAAGAGTAAAACTCCATTAGGTATTCCTTAGCGAGCCACGTTCGGTGAACTTATTCTCTAATAAGCACCTACATACTTGCTTTAGTGTCTCCACAAAATGATCATGAGATCAATCATCCTCATCCAATGAAAGCAAGCAACGTATGTACTTCAATCTATCCGGATTCACTAATCCCCAATTTAGTAATCCAACGATTGGGAACTATTTTAGTTTTAAGCTTTCAAAGAATTTAGATCTCATTAGAATGATCATCATCATTATTCTAAAAGCATTGCTTAAAACTATGGGTTTATCACATATTATAAAACAAACATCATGTTGATAATTAAAAGCCTTTAATAAATTAATACTTTTATTAATAAATGAATAAGATTGTTACAAAGTATATGCTTTATCATCAAACATGATTGGCTTGTGTGCATATTACTTTCAATCTCCCACTTGCACTAAAAGTCAATCGCTATTGTATCTTATACTCTTCTTCTCTAAGTGGCGATTATCCTGCTTTGTTGGATAAGCTTTAGTTAATGGATATGTAATGTTGTTCTTGAGAGTCCACCATCTCTATAGTGATTTCCCATCTTTCAATGATTCTTATAATCAAATGAAAGTGCCACAACACATGTTTAGATCCAAGATGAGACTTAGGAACTATTCCTAGTTCTGTAATAAACTTTTAATCCAAACAATCAACTTGCAGCTTCATTTATAGCTATTTACTTTGTCTTTATCACTAAACCAGCAACTCTTTACTGTTTAGAACCTTTCCAATTCACTGCACCACTGTTCATGATAACGCTTTACCTTAAAGTGGATTTTTTCTGTCATCTTGGTCTATCTGAAAAACTTGAGTCTGTTAAGCCCTCTAATTTTAGTTCAGACCCACCATGTATGCTCACATCCTTAGTGCCGGTTAAGAACTTTAAGATGTTTTTCACTGTCTTACGGTGATCTTCTCGAATAATATGACCGATCAACATTAGATCTTGTATATTTCATTGCATACATGATAGTCACTCATGCGATCTCTCTTTTCAGGAGTCTGTGGGGACTATAAAGAGAGATACACTCCATAGCTCATCAACATGAGACATCTCTTGGAGTTTGCCATGCTAAACGACTTTAGCATCAAATGAATATACGTTCCTTGGGTTAAGTTGAGCATCCTCTTAAATCTATATATATAGATTTATATCCCCAATTAAGATACTCTTCCAAATCATTCATGGAGGATTGTTTAGACAACTTTATCTTTACTGATTGTAGCATTGGTATGTTATTCCTCATCCGTAGTATATCAACATATAATACTAGAAATTTCACGACGCTCCCACTAACCCTTTTTTACACACTAGAAGTCTTACCTCATCGAATGTAACTCTGGATCATCATCTTCTATGATGTGTACCTCATCACCATCATCCATGATGAATCCATACCTCCCAGGTATCTTTGGTTCTATTCCAGATTTACGATTCAGTTGTGGTATAATAGGTCTATCTACAGGTTCCTCTTATTTGACTTATAGTGTTTTGTGGTTCTTGAACTCTTCAAAATCTATTATCCTCCCACTAGCCCCTTAAATGATAAACACCTTTATCTTAGAAGGAAGCGTGTTTCGTAATAAACACCTTTTGCTAAGTAGGATTATAGAACATTTACCCTAAACTTACTTTAGGATGTCTCACAAATCTGTATTTGTCAAATCTTGTCCCAAGCTTATCCTTTGAAACCGTTTCACATAAGTTGGACAACCCCTTATCTTAACATACTTAAGATTAGGAATCCTCCCTATCCATAACTTTTATGGAGTCTTGGGGGCCGGATTTAGAGATTACCTTTTAAGTGATATGCAGCCATTTCTAGGACATGATCCTGAAGGATCTTTGGAATGTCGGTAAAATCATTATGGATCGCACCATGTTCAAATAGGTACGATTTTTCCTTTTAGATACATCAATCAATTATTATGTATCGAGAGGCGTCCCATTATGAGAAAACCATTTGAGATGATCTAGAAACTTATTTCACAAGTATTTATTCCTTGATCTAATCAAAGAATCTTAATACATTGTCAATTTGTTTCACTTCAATTCTTTGAACCTTTCAAATAATTAATACTTGTATTTCAAAGAAATACACACATTCAACTCTTTGAATGATCATCTCCTTTTCTTATACTAATTTGTTCAATATGCAAAATTGTTTTCATGTAAGTCAAGTATACAAAATTTATTAAGTAATATTCCGGTTATACAAAACATTATTATTATAAATAGAACAACAATTGTTCTTAATTATAATACCAAAGATTTCATTGTCCAACAATAAAATGGAAATAATATTTTAACAAGAACTGGAATACAATAACAACTTATTGACTTAATAGATTTGCCGTAGGCATTGCTAAACTATAAGTTTCTATGGCTAATATCGCGTAACCTTTGCTTCATTTCCCACACATAGGATTACTTACCTTGTTTAACTTTCTACTTACCTTGGGTCCATTCATAAATCTATATTTATGATAACCAAAGTCGGTATCCAATACCCAAGTAGAACCTTGACTTAAAGAAAATTTATTTCAATCATGAACAAAAAGCGTATTGTAACCAAAACTTCACTAAGCTTCTTTGGTTAGCCTCTGCAAGATGCTTCTCGCAGCTTTTTTCCAAAGGTCCGGGCTTATTGCGAAGGAAGCAAACTCCTTTGCTATCCGTGATCGCTTTTGTTCTTATTATCCTTTGTTTATACCTTTCTATTTACCTTCTTTGAATCGCTCTTCTTTTCGAAAGATCCTTTGGCCCCTACCAAGAAGACTTGATCTTTCTTGGTTGGAAAGTGACTCTCAACATTTTTCAATATATTAAGCAAATCAATGAGACCGATATCTAGCTTGTTCATATAAAAATTCACAACAATTGTGAAAGGAGTCCGGAGTGAGTGCAAGATCAAATCTTGGCTCAACTCTCCATCCATGATAAAACTCGTTGTCCTAATTGATCAATCAAATTGATAATGTTAAGGACTTTTTATCATCTCAGAGTGTCACTCGGTCATTCTAGATCTAAGAGCTCCTTAGATATCTTATATCTATTAGTCCTACTTTCCTCACCATCAACTACTTGATGTGCGGGAATATAGTAGGAGCATCCATAGTTTCATCTTGTGGCTGAAGCTCGTTACTCATGGATGCGAGCATGATGCATTGAGCCAATGTGCATCATCTTGCCACTTTCTAAAAGTAGCAATCTCTTCCTCGGAGGCATTGTTTGCAACCATTGCGAGGATAGGCGATTAAGGACATAAGATAGCTTTTCGACTATGAGAACTATTCTCAAATTCCTTAACCAATCCGTTTAATTGATTCGGTTAATTTACATCAAATATGTTTCAAGAGTGATAGTAATTTTAGACATTGTAAAATTCTGTAAATGAATTTGTAATTAACAACATTTTAACATACATTCTTTTATTAATTACCAAAATAATTTAGGTCTTGTTTTAAATTGGTATCTCCCACTATTTTCTTCAAACTATATTACCTCACTTATATAGTTCAAAGAAAATCTAATTAAAGATTTGCTAGTGAGAATAAGGATCCCATTTCAAATGTATATAGCCTTGTGGTGACACAACAAACTATATATAAATAAATAGGTAGACAACTTTTGTCAATTACATCAACTATGCAACTCCTTTTCTTTTGCCTCTTAGATTATTTTGATCAAGTGGTGGCACATCCGAATCAAAATTATCCAAGTTAAGTCCGACCTAGCACTCCATATTTTCAAAAAAGAAAAATATCATCCTTGTGGTGACACAACAAAACAATATTGTTCAATTTTCTTTATAAGCATCAAATGTGATAAATTAACATCTTAAATACTTAAAACTTGCCTTGTGGTGACACAACAAAATCATATTAAATATTTAATACTCTATTAATTTTATCATGCTAGAAAGCTTACGTTCGATATTCCAAATATCTTTGAACGCTTAGGACTTAACATAAAAATTGAGGGGTTTGTTATTAATTTGTCTCATCTTGTTTAAGCGCAAGTATGCACATATATATATATATATATATATATATATATATATATATATATATATATAAATACGTCATATTAATGAACATGCGAAGCATGTTTGCATAATATATAATATATATAAAGTATAAGCATGCACATATAGAATACTATATTCTACCCGGATTGATTATGGACTTTTATTCTAGTTTGGTTCACTAGAGCCACCAAGTGAACCAAAAGGTCAAACCCCTAGGGTGCAAGAAATAATATTTAAATATAACTATTACATTTAAACCCTGGCTCCATTACAAATCGGGTCTTCAAGCGTTCCTTGCTCCTTGATCTCCAATTCTTCAAAATTAATTCTAACTATTCCTATTACAAAACTATTTAAAATAAATAGAAACCTTGATCGCCAGATCGAGGGAAATGCACATAGGAGGGAATAGAATTTACATTAAGAAAAATTAGAGAAGACGAGGTACGCAGACCCCATTTAATAAAACCCATACATTCATGCATCCAACTAAAATAAAATTCAATCGCATTGGTCAATAGTCCATAATCAATCCCATTTATTATCATACACATCATCATATGCATCAATAAATAACATTCATCTTATGAATAATAAACATTTAATATATATATTGATATCATTTAATGGGCAAATTTAGTTAGTATAAAATCTAATTTTGAATCAAAATAAACTCCTTTATTTTAATCCAAATTTAAATCAAAATAAAACTATTTTATTTTAATTTATCCAATTTTGAATAAAATAAACTATTTTATTTTAATCAAAATAAACTCCTTTATTTTAATTAATTATGGAATCCAATTCCATGTAAAAAAAATAAACTCCTTTATTAAAGGAAACACGATTCTCTTTCCTATTCATAAATAAACTCCTTTATTTTGAATAATATGAAATCATATTTCATATCTAAATAAACTCCTTTATTTAAGGAAATACCGATTCTTTTCCTATTCACAAATAAACTCTTTTATTTTGAATAATATGAAATCTTATTTCATATCTAAATAAACTCCTTTATTTAAGGAAAAAAATAGAATCCAATTTCAACTCCAATTAGTTATCATGGAATCCAATTCCAACTCTAATTAGTTAGCATGAAATTTAATTTTAAAATTAAAATAAACTTTATTTTAATTCTAAAATTATTAAGAATAATATATATATATAACTATTATATATATATAATAACAAGTATATATGTGTTTATTATTAAAATATTATATATATAATATATATATATATATATATATATATACAAGTAATATATATTATATATATATATATATATAATATAAGTAATCAAAAATGACATTACAGGAAACATACCATGTGAATCATCTATTCCTGTTCCTTTAATTGATAACATGGTTGCTCACGTCACCTTGATTACCCACGATCAGCTTTTAAAAAAAAAATTGATTCGGCAACACCTTTTTTTTGTTTTAAAAAAAGCTTGATTCGGCAACACTTTGCGACTTTGATTTCCGGTATAAGAAAAAAAAATCGCAAAACAAAAGTAATACACGGAATTTTAAAAAAAACACGCGAACAGTTTCGCCAAATTTTTTTTTTTTTTTTCTACAATAAAATTATGCCCAATTAAATTGTTCTAAACACATATCAATATACATATCAAATTTGAACAATTAATAATTTGCATAAAGGTTTGGCTCTGATGCCACTGTTAGGTTTGTAATATTCAAGAACGCAATCAAATTGCAAAAATAAACGGAAGCGAGATAAAATCAGAGTTTTAAAATTTTACAAACCATAAACCCGGATCACCCTTTATGCACAATTATTAATTAAACGAAAAAGATAACGAATAAGAATCATACCATTGAAGATCGAGCTTCCTCAGGTACAAGTTCATCTCCAATCCTTTTCGCGTTCAACTTGAATCCAACGGGATTGGTTCCTTCCTTTGATCAACGTTAGCCACCCAAGTGTTTGGTCTCTAGAGGTGATCCACCCAGGAAAAAGAAAGATTTAAGAAGATGGGTATTTGGCTCAAACCCTAGTTTTCTATCTCTATAGAAAAGAACGTACTCTCCCAACTATTGGAATTACGTATGTTGTAAAAGTCAACAACTCACTCACACCCATAATAAGACTCATCTTATTTAGATGTGGGCAACCCTCCTTAACAATTAAGGAATTGGGTTTTATTTTAATTAATTAAAATCCTTTAATTAATTAAGCTCCCTTATCTTATTAGGGATAATTAATTAAACTCTTTTAATTAATTTAACCTCCTAATCCTATTAGGAATAAATGAGAGTACTAATATTAAATTAATTCCTAAACTCTTTTAGAAATTAAAATAATAATAATTGTAATAATATTAATAAGACTCGTCTTATTAATTTATATTTAATATTTCTAAAATATTAAATAATAAATGTTAAGCTATTTAATTTATTCTATCACCATAATTAAATTAAATATACTTGACATATTATTACGATTATGCCATTAACTTCTTAAATAATTATTCTTCCTTTTATGGTGTGACCCTTTAGGTTCTCCATATTAAACCTAGGTTGTGAATAAATCAATTAGAACAATTCTAATCTTATTTAAATAAATAAATTAAACAATTAATTTATTTAAATAAATAATATTTATTCTACAATAGGATAAGCCTCCCTAGCGATCAACGACTTTCCGTATAATATAGATTTCAACATTAATCATAAAAGAACCTTTGAGTAAATAGTTACTGCATAATTCAATCCTTCCACCATACAATGTCCCAATTAAATATAAGACATGGAATTTCCATCAAGTTTTATTTTATTTAATTATATGTATTTCGACTCTTAAATGCACAACACCTAATAATGCAAATTAGAAACTCTTTCTAATTTCATTCTGCCTTGGCCAAGGACTACTGGGTTGTCATTTATCGAATCACATAGGACATTTCTCTTCTTTTAATAGAAGTGGTAGATTCTATATTGATCATACATTATCTCCATGTACAACTTATTATACCCAAGCATACCCTTTGATATACCCTAAGGGTCTTAAGGAATAAGTCAAAGTATAACTCATCATACACAAGATACTATGATGATCTCAAGTCCAAGGATTACTTGTACTACTATCACTACAGAATTCCTATTGACAAAGCAAGTAAAACTCCATTAGGTATTCCTTAGCGAGCCACGTTCGATGAACTTATTCTCTAATAAGCACTTACATACTTGCTTTAGTGTCTCCACACAAATGATCATAAGATCAATCATCCTCATCCAATGAAAGCAAACAACGTATGTACCAATCTATCCGGATTCACTAATCCCCAATTTAGTAATCCAACGATTGGGAACTATTTTAGTTTTAAGCTTTCAAAGAATTTAGATCTCATTAGAATGATCATCATCATTATTCTAAAAGCATTGCTTAAAACTATGGGTTTATCACATATTATAAAACAGCATCATGTTGATAATTAAAAGCCTTTAATAAATTAATTCTTTTTATTAATAAATGAATAAGATTGTTACAAAGTATATGCTTTATCATCAAACATGATTGGCTTGTGTGCATATTACTTTCAGCTGCGTCGTCCTCTGGCCAAGCCAAGACTTAGTTCCTGCCTTGTGGTTTCTATTTGGCTTGCTCAAAAAAATCATACATGGTATATTTGTCATGTTAAGGATCTTTTCATGCTTCTCAAGTCAATCTAGATTCTCATTTATAATATATTTCTAAATAAAACATTTCAACAAGTTAAGGCCATTCAAGGTCGTGAAACCACAAAGGCGATCATGCTTGCTCTCTAAACATACAAGATAGTTATAACGCTCATAATAGGCATGCTTGTGAGTATTCATAACACATATTTGAAACTAACTCCGCCTTAGTTGAAAATATACTCCGTTTACGTGTTTCTTGAAACATGATATATAAGCATGGCATATATATGTTTATACTACATGAGTAAGTCTAAGAGTATCACCAACATGCTTATAAATGTCAGATTCTATCCTTCAAGATAATTTGTCAAAATTCATGTTGCATAGGTCACTAGTAGGTTCAACATGTTCATTCTTGCTTACTAATCATATACACACAATCTAAAGGTTTATTCATACATTTCTAAGCCATACTAACATGCTTACAAAGTTAGTATACATACATGGCATACATACACAATAAGTTCGTTTCTAAGTCTTTAAATCCATTTTTAAGCTACATACCTTCTTTAATCATGCTAAGATAGTCTAACATGCTTACATTAGGTTCATGTAACTATATATACCCCTAAAACATGCTTGCATGCTAGTAAATGTCATATCTTCAGAATAATCAAAAAGCGAAGCTCAAAACAAAATTCGTGAGGCTTGGAGGCGTTTTGCGTTGTGCCTCGAGTAAATCCGGCAAGCAATTTAAGCCATGTCCTGGTTTAGACCAGGAATAGTAAACATCGGCAACTGTTTATCCCAAACACAGAAATTACTCATGAAATCATTCATAAACACTCATGTGTCAGTTTAAACATGCTTGTAAGGTCATATAACAACCATATGAACATTACTCAACCATACTAACATCCAATTCCATGAATTCAAGAAATTGAAATTTCAATACTTATGAACTCTGTTAGTAGAAACTAAAAACAAGGAATGAAATTATACCTCTTTGAAGCTTAGTCTACTTAATTACTCTGTTCTGAGATTGCTAAGCTCCTCCTTGAACCACAACTCACTTACTCTCAAATTATCAGTGTTTTAGTAGCCAAGAACAACAACATAAACTTGAAATTTGGACTGATATTTATAATGAAAACTTGGACTGGACAATGACTTAGCACTGAGGTTGAATTCATGGTGCAATGCCATGAAACAATGGTTCAAGAAGGGTGGCTCAACCACTCCATACCAACCACCTAGTTAGCCATGATCATCTAGTATTTAGCAGCTAGAAAGTTTATGTAATATAGTACTTGGTGACACTTATTATGGGACAAGAGAGAAAATCCTAGCATTCTTGATATCTAGGCTTGGTTTGGTCTACTTAATTTCCTACAATGAAATCTTAATGTACAATTGTTACAATATTAGGAATTTTAGGGATAAATTATACATTCACATCATATAATCCATGTACATTAAATATAAGCAATAAAATAATGCAGTCAAATATTAGTGTCCGGGTAGTTCACTACAACAAAAAGGCTTATCGTGATCGATTATCAATGATCGCTTTTCGATCAGATAGCTATCTGCGATCGCGTCGATGCGTCGTTGATAGTCGTCGCGTAAAATCTGGTCATTGGGATGCATCATCACCACTACTATTAGCGACAAGAGATATCTGCGCGACCGCTATGAGAGACCGAAATGACAAATACGATCATTGAAATGAAATAACATGGTCTAGGGCCAAAGTCGACGTGGTCCACGTGTCGGGCGACCATTATCGTGACGCACGCGATCATTTGATAGTATGCCGTCATAATAACGTTCAATGACCGCATCGCGGTCGCCGATATGAAAAAAATTACGACCCAGATTTTTGCTTGTTTTGCGAAATTCCCAAAACTCCTTACACTGCTTTCTACCGCTTTATCCCAACACACACACACCAAGATAAACAACATACAAAAACAATATAAACATCCATCGTCCACCAACACATACACCAAACTAGTATATAAACCTTTAAAAACCAATATGATTTGAATAAATATAATAACATTTCAAAACTTGTTTAAGTAACATATATACAAACATCCAAATAATGAATATACAAGTACAAGGTTATGTCAAGCGTCATCCCTCCTTGATCACCTTCAGTAATTAACAAAATAATAAAACAAGTTACAAATATAATAAATATGTTGATACTGGTATATATTACGACAATACATAGAATAAATTGATTTTATACCTCGTCGCTATCCCCATGCTGTCCTGCTGCTGCTGCTGCTTCTTCTTGCCGCTTCGCTTGACTAACTCCTCGGATCAAGAGCCCCGGTGCCCGCCAAGTATCTTGTAAGATTTCGATCTTGACATATAGCTCTCACACAGTCAGCCGGAGTATGAACAATTGGATGACTCGATGACTATGAAGACTGGGTAGCAGAGCTGCCTGAGCCAGTGAAGGATGGGCGTCGTCGTTGTCCTTGACCTTTAATGTAGTTCTTCTTCACAATGCGCCCTCTCCCACAACTCTTGATCAATAAAGTGACGTGGAGTGCCTTCGGGATAGCGCTCATTCAATAAATGTTTATAAGTATCCCGTCATCATGCTAACACTTAAATAGTTAAAAATAATATTTTGTAAGTATTAATAAACAAGATCAGTTGTTAAAACTTATTACCGCTTATCCGGATAGCCTCAGTGGAACCATCACGGGTGTACGTACACATCCGACCCAATGGATAGGGTGACCTTGAGACCGAGACTCTATACAAAAACAAAGACAATATTACTAAGTAAAATGGGATATTTTCTACAATTCATGATTGTAAACATATTAAAACTTGTAAATACGTGCTCGGCAAAGATATCTTTTAAATCGTGAAATCTTGCCGCCCTTGTATGTTTCTTTAGCCTTTTTTAGCCATCGGATACACCCGAGGCTCTGTTGGTGGCGGCGGCAGCCTTCGTCTTTTCACCCAGCCTCTCGGCTCTCCATTGGGCACACATCTCAAATTTATATGGATTTGGGTGCACCACCAGGGCTATGCTCGTGCATATAATCCTCTCCCTGGCCTGGATGGTCTATCTCGGCATTGTGAATGGCTTTTTGTCGTTCTTTATTCAAGTTGTCCTTGGTGCGGACCGCAAACTTTTACCAGAATAATGTCTGAATCACTGAAGCCTGTGCATCCTCCCATCTATACCGTTTCTGCAAATAAAAAAACAATAATAACATTACTAAATAATTATCCTTTGAATATTATATTAATATTATATTAATATTATTTGTCATAATTAAAAAAAAAACATACTTGAAATTACGCCCCAACAAAGATCCTTGTGGGCGATAGGTGTGCTTTTTAACGTAATCACAGTGTAGGCCAATTCAGAAAAACACAATTTGTGATATGCACTTGACGATCTTATTATCCTAAAAATAACTATAATATACAACATCAATTAGCATATATTAAAGAAATTTATATCTAAGTTATAATATTTGTGAACATTTTTCAAACTTATACTTATAATACTTAAAAAAAATTGCCATAGTCTCCCTATAATATAGACTAGCCACATGCACGACTCAGCATGCATATATGGACATTTCTAGGCACCCAAGACACAAACCAAGAGAAATATACAAATTTTCAATACAATAAGACCAAAACAAAACATTACCAATAAATATCAAAAAACATTACCATACAATAAATGGAATCTTAAATGCTTTTATATAAATGATATATGCGGACGTCGTATATTCGGAGGAGGCGAATCAATAAGAATCCGATCATCGGGATTAGTAGGGGCCTTGGGCACATTATTAGGCCCCCTACCCAAGCGCTTTTTTTCTCGCTTTGCTTGAAGCCATCTCAGATATTACAAATTTCAAGATGTTATTAGAGTCATATTTGATTACATGTATATATGACAATAAACATGACAGTGATATAAACATGTATATATATGAATATAAAATGACAGCTCTATTCTTCACCTTCCTCTTAAGGTTTCCCATCACCCTCTAGAAAAGGGTACATCCATCTATATTGAACTGGACCCCCAACACGAGCTTCATAGGGAAGATGGATTTGCAAATGCTCCATGGAGTCAAAAAAACCAGGTGGGAATATTTTTTCCAGTTTACACGTGATCTCTATGATGTTCTTCTCAAGTACAAACATGTCCTTCTCATTCAATGATTTTGAACACAAGTCTTTGAAGAAACGACTAAGATCCGTCAAAGCATCCCATATTGGTTTATCAAGCAGATCCCGAAATGCTATAGGCATGAGTCTCTCCATGAACACATGACAATCATGACTCTTCATCCTTGCAATTTCCCACCGTAACACACCTTGCAATGTTTAACGATATCCATCTCGGTAGTTTCGGAGACTTAACCCATGTGCACACATCTTCAACTTGCTTTTTGGACAATGTGTACCTTGCATGCGGTTTGACAATCTTACCATTAGGAGATTCATAAAGTTCTAATCCGGACGCTTACAAATATCTTTCATGTCCAAACGCGTGCCTTATCGTTATCTTTTGTCTTCCCCAGTAACATTCATCACGTTGTTAAACACATTGTCAAACACATTCTTCTCAATATGCATCACATCTAGATTATGATTTAATCAAATTTGTAGACCAATAAGGCAATTCCCAAAAGATGCTTCTCCGAACCCGGTTATGAGATTCATTAAACCCATTGATTATGTTTGTCGCATCAACCTTACCAAATGGGATAACCTAAGCAATCTCATCACACGATCTCGCATCTCCGTTCCCTGAACAATCACGGTGCGAGGCATATCATTATCTACTTTCCCTTTCACGAAGTGTTCTCTATTTCTTGAAAAGGGTGATCTACCCAGTAAGAACCGATGATGATCCAAACTAACAAGGCTTTCGACCTTTTGATAGATTAAACGACTTTGTATGCTCCATACAATACGGACAAGCCAACTTCCGTGTGTACTCCATCCATTAACATACCATAAGTCGGGAAGTCACTTATAGTCCACATAACCGCGCCTAAGGTTGAAATTTGTTTTCGTTGCAATATCCCAAGTCTGCAGACCATCCTCCCACAATACCTTTAACTCGTCTATAAGAGGTCTCAAGTAAACATTTAAGTTCTTTCCGGACTCTTAGGACCGAGAATCACGAGTGAAAGAAATAAGTATGGTTGTTTCATACACATCCAAGGAGGCAAGTTATGCGGAGTAACAATCACAGCCAACATGAGTCTGGAATAGTTTGAGTGGCCAAACGGATTGAAACCATCGGTGGACAATCCAAGCCTCACATTTCTAGGTTCCAATGCAAATTCAGGGATGTGCTAAGTTGAAATCTTTCCAAGCACCCCATCTGCGGGATGATTTAGTTCTCCATCTTTAGTGGAGATTTCGCATGCCAACTCATATGTTCAATTGATCTTGAAGACATGTACAATCTTTTTAGTCGATGTGTTATTGGAAAATACCTTAGAATCTTAAATCTATACTTGATTTTTTTGTAGTCACACCTCTTTATTAGGCCTAAACCGATCATGAGTACGCAAAACGTGCACCTTGTCATCTGTTCATTTTCCTTATAAAACAACATGCGATCGTTGGGACATGCATCGATCTTTTGGTATCCAAGACCCAACTTCTTCACCATTTTCTTACAAAAGTAATAGTTACTGGGTAATTTCTCACCGTCAGCAACATACTCTTAATTGCCTTTAAGAGTGACTCAAAACACTCATGGCTCATGTTGTGATCACCTTGATGTTAAGTAATGTCGCCATCGCTGCAGAAATGATGTAGTGTGTTTGGTGCAACCATGCCACAATGGCTTGCTACCCTCGCCTAACAACTTAAAGAAGTCTTTGGCATCGAATTCATAGGTTGCTCTCTGCCTTGCTCCCAATCAAAATCGCCCTGCAATATCATGGACCATTTCATTCATACAATGAGTACTCTTCTTGCCTCGAATTGTGTACTTGTGTGATGCCACCATCTCTTCTCTACCCATGTGCCCCACCAAATTCTTCGTAATTTCTCATGAACCCAGAAACAAGTAAATGATAGTTTACCATGTCTCTGTCCATATAATTTACATTCTTACACTTTAAACATGGACATCGTATCTGCGACTTACCATTCATACATTCTTGGTGACTATACGCATACTCCAAAAACACTTGGCAACCAGCTCTAAATTCAACTGTAGCACCTATCTGGGCACTTGACTTTCATCGTGCCATCCAACTACTGACGGCCCGAATAGAGGTCCATGATTCCACCAGTACCTACTACGAACTGACATGAGCTTATTAAGGTATAACATGATTGTAAGCATATGACTTGAGTATACTTGTAACCATATGACTTGAGCATACTTGTAAGCATATGATTAACATTTAAGCCATACTTATAAGCATATGACTTAAGCATACTAGCTAGTAAGCATATGACTTGAGCTCGTTAATATTATAAATGTTCGCAACTACCCGACCAACAAAATTTTTTTGCCAGAGTCTCCCCTATAATATGGACTGGCCACATGCACGACGACATGTATATATGGTCATTTCTAGGCACCCAAGACACAAACCAAGAGAAATATACAAATTCTCAATATAAATGGATCAATCCACCATTTGTACAAAATGGCAGAATTAATTAGCATGTCTTAAGTGTATTTGTTCATAAGTGTACTGTCGGGGGCATGCATTATAATTGAATTTCTTGGCAGTCCTCTACAATTCTATAGTGTAAACTTGACATGGTACTCAAGTACATGAACATGGTTTTGGTTGTTATATTAACCACACTCGTTTACTTAAGAAATGTATCAAAAAAATCATTTCTCAAATACCAAGTATGGTTCTTGCTTCTCTTTGGCACGAGCCATAATTTCTGCAAATATTTCAGACTACTGTCTGTGCCAAGGTTAACAACCAAGCATAACAAATCAATTTTACCACATTAATATTATCCAAATTATTATGGTTTCGAGTACATACACCATAATAATTTTTTAATTTGTTAACAGCAAGCTTAGGCTTATTATTGTCATGAATATCGCTCATCTTAAAAGAAAATAAATAAACAAATAAATGGGATTAAAACATAACTAAAATAATCACTCAGCGAGCTTACTGTCATATCATAAAACGACATACTACCAATAAGCATTTTAAATTTTTGGGTCCAATAGATATTTTTTTTCTACTTCTTCAGTTTTTAAGGTTGGTTAACTTTTAAATTTTGTTTATTTTATTTGGACTAAAATATGGTTTGTACCCCCAAATTCCAAATTTTGTAGGGTTATTGAGATTTAAATTCTAATATTTAAAACTTATCTAAATACACCCTAAAAATAGAAATACAATTTGCACCCAAGTGTGGGTTCATTTTGTTTAATGAAATAATTTTACCCAAGCATTTAACGAAAGAATTTCACCCTCGAATTGAGTCATTATCCTCCAAGCATTTAACCAATTTCTTATGACAAAACCAGGACATAAGCCACACCAGAAATGTACAAGTTGTAGGCACTTAAGCAATCACAAGGACAATAATAATGAAGTGAAGGTGGAATACCAAAATAATGGAGAAGTAGAATGTTTTACTTTCAGGAAATAGATGGTGTATACAAGTAAATGTGCTCACTTTTCCTTGTTGATTTTTAAATTTAAAATGGTAGTAAATTTAAAATAATCACTCAGCATCTTACTGTAATTTTTGCCCCAATTTTCGCAACAGCTTTTGTAATGGAGGCATAATGGCATGAGTTAGCAATTATGTCAATGTGGCATGTATATGAAATAAATTAGATACTACCAATCGTAGAAGAATACCCAAACTAGAAGAAAAATGCGGTGGATTCTATCAATAGAATAACACCCAATCTATATCCAAATCGAAATAAAGAGAATTAGGGTTACCAAGTGCTGGCGATGGCGATGGCGATGAGACGGTGGCCGGTGACGGCGTTCTCCTCCCTCTTCTCTTCTCCCCTTCTCCCTCTTCTCCTATTCTCATTCTCCCTCGCTTTCTTTCTCTCGTCTGCTTTGAAGAACGAACGCTTGAGTCCTGAATAAGTTTTAGTTGATCGTGACGCCTTCAGCCGATCGCATGCGATTCTTGATTTTTATGACGTGGATGATTTAGCGGCTTTGCAGCGGTGTTGATATAAAATGGTCGCATAAAGAATAAACGCGCCAACTTTTTGCACCAATTTTGGGAGGAAATTAATGTCAATGACCGATCGATCGATCGATCGCGATGCGATCATTGATAGTAAATAATGACTAGATTAAATTACGATTCAATGATGTTGGTCGCTATAAGTGTTATCTGCGACCGGATATGCGGTCGCTGATAGTCTTGGTCGCTGTTAGGCCTTTTTCTTGTAGTGGTTCCATAATTATCGCTACCACTCATATAATCATATTATAACCTTATTGTATTAATAACTTATTTATTTATGTTAAATAAATAAATTTATTCCTTCCCTTGATTAATCATCCCTTAATATAATATAGCTTCATAGATCTTAATATATAGTCACGTAATGTCACACTACACTATATAGTATAGTTGAATTATTTCTCACATTCACATAATCATGTCAATATAATATTATTATATTAATAACTTACTTATTATGTTAAATAAATACCATGCACTTCTTTAATTAATTAACACTAATATTAATTAATCCAACCATTATTGATATAATTCTTATTATATTTATAGATATATTGCAAATAATAATCGTATATTACGAATTAATTACAAAGTAATCAATATTCCACCACAATTAATTAATATTAATTAATGGATTAACAATTCCATTATCGGACATAACATACTTTAATTCATGATTTATCAATATCACATAATTGTTCCATTTAATTTCCAAAGTGGAAAAATTACTTTTCTTTAATCGATTCTTTGGCGCAATTGTTGCAAGGCGATTTATCTTCTTTGGAGACCAGCAATTTCTTGCGTACCCGATAGTGCCAAGACTGGTTTAGCTTAAGCCAGTGTCAACCCCTATCGCAATACTTGCCTTACACGACATGAATTAATGTCCACAAGAGTGTTACTACGAGTCTATGAGTGTATTGATTACTTATATAAAATCTCATGATCATACACGATTAACCTTCCTAATTCCCGATTTAACTCACTTAGTGAATTTCCTCGTTTCGCATTATGCCACACAAGGCATTTCACACTTCACATTGTTAATTCATATTTCTTAATACGCATTGATCTAATGCGAATCAATTGTATTAATCAACTCATAAAACAATAACACTTAGATTCACATAAATAGTATTTCCATTAATATATTCATTTAATAATACATGAAAATTTTTGGGTATTACACAAGATAACGAATAATATCGTAAATGATGAAAAAGGGAAAGAAAGAGGATCGTAAAACAAAACGATCATGAGTTAAGAAAAGAATTTTAAGGGAGATGATTATAGAATAAGATCACGACGTGATCTGTTTAAGTTATAAAAGAAAGATGGTCTGTAATGTTTGAATAATTATAGCTTGATGCTATGAAGATAATGTACTATGATATAGTATGAGATAAACTCATGAGGAGTTATAGATGATTAGGTACGAAAAATTCGTATCGAGCAAAGAGCAAGTTATGATTAAGATAGAGTTAGGTGGGATTTTAATTAAGGACTCATGTGATGGCTGAGTTGTACAAACCTTTGTGTGGGCGAGGGTTTTGTGCTTGCGCTCAGTTTATCACATTGATAATCATTGGAATGTTTGTGTCGCGCTATCAATGTATATATGGCAAAAAGATGATTCTTTTCTCATGTGTATAGTTGATAGTTAGAAATTATTAAGATTAGTCATATATTTTTAGGATTAGGTGCGGTTCTTAAAATTAATGCATATGGTAAGTTCGTGACTCATAATAATATGGTATGTTTTGAACCCCTCAGCAAATGGACGCCTATGGTCTGACTAGGACAAGTTCTTAAACTCATATTATTGTGGCAAGTTCCTGGATTTCCAAAGCGTGGTAATTTTGATGAACTATTTTGGTAGAAAACGGTTATAGTATAGAGAGCATTGATGAAGTTGAAGATTGATAGAATGGTTAAGTAATGAAGTAATGAAGTAAAGATTGAAGTTGATGGATACCTGGATAATCTAAATCTACTAGATATGCCAGACAGCGAATGGACGCCTATGGTCTGACTAGGATAAGTTCTTAAACTCATATTATTGTGGCAAATTCCTGGATTTCCAAAGCGTAGTAAGTTTGATGAACTATTTTGGTAGAAAACGGTTATAGTATAGAGAGCATTGATGAAGTTGAAGATTGATAGAATGGTTAAGTAATGAAGTAATGAAGTAAAGATTGAAGTTGATGGATACCTGGATAATCTAAATCTACTAGCTATGCCAGACTTTCAAAATTTATTGACTTTGTGCTGATGTTTGCACTTCTATTTTCTTGAAAAACATTGGATCAAATGATGAAACCAACGAGTTTTAAAAACAATACCGTTATTCGTATGTCTATGCTAATTGCTTCGGCTAGAAAAAAATGATTTTAAATATATCAAAATGTATTTTTTTTATCATCAATGTATCATGGAACCTGGTGCAGAGATGATAAAAAAAATGATGCAGTCATCAATGCAGTATTACTTAGTGTTGGATGTGATCTAAGGATCGTCAGCCCACTATGGTATGATGTAGTATGATAAAATCACCAAATGACGGAATCCTCAAACGAACTATAAATACAGTGCGATATCATTACGTTATAAAAATATTTTTGAGATTTCTTTAAGATATGAGAATATATATATATATATATATATATATAGATTGATGTCTGAATTGTTGTAGAAGTTTATGCTATTTGATTCAGCTAGACGAATATTGAAAGATGTTCATGAAATTCAAGCGTTTCTTGAGAAGTTATTTCAAACCAAATTGTTTTGGTGCGGATTCAGATGTTGAAAAACTAAGATGAACAACCCTTTTATAGGGGATTATGCGGAGGCATTTAGATGTTTGTGCACAATACATTGTACGAATGGTTGATCCTCCTAAGTACGGGGAGTACCTATAGTCTTATGATTGTTAAAGTTTAAGTTGAAAGATTACTTATAGCTATGGACATAGTGAACAACCCTGTTCCAGGGGATAATTTATACATAGATTTTAAATGTTTGTGCACAATACATCGTACAAAAGGCTTAACACCCTAATTACGGGAGTCCCTATAGTCTAATGACTGTTAAGGTTTAAGTTGAAAGAGTACTTATAACCGTGGATGTAGTTCAAGGTCTTATGACCCCTCAACGTGATTTGGAATCTTTTAAATTCCTGAGTTATTCATACTGCTTCCCAATTATTGAGCAATTATGGAAGATTCTTGTTATTCTAAAAGGTGAATGTGATAAGGATGATATTCCTTAGAAAGAAGTGAGTCGTAGAATGCGACACTAAGTGATGAATATATTGAATAAGTGAAAAAAGAAATTTTGAAATGAGAAGGAGATGGGTTATCAAATAATAATGTAAAACTTTTAATACAAAAGTTTAATAATTGTAGAAAGATCTTTGTGGAAAGAAAGTGGTTATAGAACCCAATGAATGAATAAAGTATTAACGTAAAATCTATTTTGATAGATTGAATGAATAAAGATAATGTATGTTATCCCGAGTGTTTATGATAATGATCCTTAGAGAAAGATAATGAACGGGTCAAAGAATATATAATACTCAAAATATAATCGAGTTCAACTAAAAGGTATGAAATAAAACTTACAATAATTTATTATCAAGAATGGTGGGAATAGGAAATATAAAACCTATATTAAGGTAATGTGTTGAAGTTATTCAACGAAGAGATTTGATGAAAACCTGCGTAAGGTAGGGTTTCGGTAATTCCGATGACGGAATCCTTATAAGGAGGGAAGGATGTGACAACCCGAATTTTGAAAATTATGAAAATAAGAATTTAATAAATAACATTCTTATTATGATATGAGAGAGTAATGTATGTTACATGTGAATGTAATATGTTAATATGTTACGATTGTGAGATCGTAAATAATTAAAATATTTATCAAGTAAAATAAGTATATTAGTTAAAATATTTATGGATTAAAATAAATATTCAATGAAAATTATTATGGAATAATTTATTTAAGTATGATGATATTAAATAAATTGATGATAAATAATTTTATAATTTTGCATAATTATTACGTTAATGTGGTGGTGATTTTCTAAGATAATTAAGTAATTAAATTAGAGGATGAATGATTTATTAAATAAATTTATTATGTTGATAAGGAGTGATTTGATAAATTAAGTTATTAATAAACACAATGTAACTTGATATGAAATTATAAGATTGGTTTGGTTATGTGTGACAATGTACCATATAATAGAGGAGTATTAAAATAAATTAAAAAAAGGGATTTTGGGTTCTAGCCAAACATGGCCTAGAGACCCTTTGTATTCTATAACTGTTGAGACTATTGGATTGTGTAACTGAGGGCTAAGTAAATATACGTAACTTATTTTTCTAAGGTTAAGAACACAGAAGAGAGAAATAGAGAAATGGAGAGAATTCTCTATAATTTGGGAAGAAAATTCTGAGAATCAAAGAAGAGGAAGAAGATTAATCATCTAGCTAATTAAACGGGCATGTGAAGTGTAGATAACTGTAAGTTGTTAAACTGTTATTGGTAAAAAACGATCAAGGAAAGTCTTTCGTTTCTTATTTGTTATGTGAACTTGATGATGAACTGTTTTAAATATTTGTTGCAAAGAGCATGATGTGTTCTATATATATTGAAAGTATGAAACGTTAAAGTCAATTTATGACTACGTTGATTAAATAATGAATGTTGATTGAGTAAGGAACTCAATATTTATACTTGTTATATGAAATGCAGCATGTATGTTGTGTTCATCCAATGTTTATGAGATATATGTTGAGTATGTTATTATGTGCTATGTGATGCATGAAAACTATTAGATTTTGCTGGGCTATCGAGCTCAACCTTGCAAATAACCATTTTTGTAGGTGAAAGATTTAAGGTAAGGATATATGCTACGTGAATTATAGAGATCCATATTCACGAAGATTACTTATGTTTTATGGGAAATGTATTTAATATTTTGAATGTAACATGTTGTTGAATTGTAAGTTGAGCTATCCGGTGTATATGGATATATATTTATGATGTAAGACGTTGTATAGTCATTTTGTTGTAACGATTCATGATATAAATTTGAATTGAAGAGATGTAATGTAAAGGTTGCGATTTAGGGCAATAAATAAGGAAATGTATAAAAGTTTTAAATATTCCGCATTTTTAGTGATTTTAATATCGAATAATGATGTAAAGATAGATTAAAGTTGTATTTTTAACGATCGAGAATGAAAATATTATTGTATGATTACATTTATTACGTTAGAGTAAGCACGATTTCCCACAAGTATAATAATATTAAAATAAAATAATAACATGCGAATGAATCAAAGACTTTTGAAATAAGAAAACTCGGCTTTTGAATCAAGAATGAATAACAAGAATCAAAAGAACTCCTGAGGCTCATAAGACCTTGAACTACGTCCTAGGTTGTCAAGTGTTTATACTTGAAACCTTTAACAGTCATAAGACTATGGACACTTCTTCTCGTACTTAAGGGGATCGGCCCTTCGTGTCATACTGTGCACAATATCTTAACGCTAAAGCATAAGTAATCCCCTATAACAAGGTTGTTCATCTCAGTTTGACATTAAAGTCCTCACCAAAGGACGTTTGGTTTGGATAAGCTCAACAAGGGTTCTAAAATTTAGTACGTTCATCAACTATAAGCTAGTCGAATCAATAAGGGTTCACTAGTCTTACAAGGTTCAACAGTAATTAATATTCAATTTGAATAATAATTCTCAAAAGGTATATAATCAAATAAGTATTGTATAACTGAATTCATGCTTTAAAAGAATAATAACATTTAATATGAAGTCTTGAACTTGAATAATTAAGAACAAGAACTTACTCAATATAGAATACAAATCTAAGACTTGATCAATGAATAATTTAGAATTTAAGGAACTTGCTTAACAATAATAATTTAGGAATAGAATACTTGATCAATGTAAAAGTAAGGTTTAGAAACTTGCTTCTTGCACAAGCTACGATTAATTCACGTTCCTTATTAAATCCTACATATCAATACATTCACAATACCTATTAATCAATAGTTTGATATACCTATCAAATCACAACATTGGTCTTTGAATACGTTATTGGACTGTTAAGTCTTATTAATTAATCACATAACATAAGTTAATTAACATATTAGTATATGATTGACATGTCTTTATGTTCATTACACTAGGTTTTAAAAATACGTTTTCAAAAATTGAACACTTAGAAAAAGTTCTAAAATTCTGCACGTAGGGCGCGACCATGCTCCATTTGTTCTTTGGAGGAGCTGCGACGCAGACCCCGATTCTGCAGTTCGCGAAGAACACACAGAACAACCTAATAAATCCCAAATTAAACTAACACGATGAATTTTAATGTTACCCATGAAGTATAGACTTTACAAAAATATCACACAAAGCCTTTAACATGATTCTAACACTTTAATTCACATAATTACAGAAATTCCAACATTTAATTTCACTATTTTTCATATTTTGTAAAGTTTTGATGAAAAATATGAATTTTAACATTACAGATTCGTTAATTCACCGAATCCATCCGTTTAAATTATGTTTTGTTCGTTTCAACATACATAAGCATATTCAAGTGTCAATTTTTGATACAAACATATGATTAAAGCATTTAATTTGTACGTAAGGGCCATATGAGCCATATATACAACTTTTATACTCTATAACTTCACAAAATCCAATTAACACATAATTACATGAAATTAATCACTGTGATTCATGTATACATGATATATAGTATGTTATGCACAATTTGTAATATGTACATAGACATATAATCAGAAATTGAAAATTTCCCATTCACAGAAAACTCGAGAAAAATATAATACGTGAAATATAAAACTTAGATTAGGGTTTACTCTTACTTTCTCTGTTTGAAGGTGATACAAACTTGAACTCTGCAATTCCTCTATAATCAATTCTCTCAATTTTCTCTCTAGTTTTTTCTCTAATGAAGGTATGAACTGATATGGCGTATGATATAATATATAAGTATAATACGTATAATATATAATGGGTGAGTTAGTGGCGTCAATTAATCCGTAATGGGTTAACTAATGCAACTCCCCTTAGGGCCTTGTTTGGCAAATCTTTTATTCTCCCTTTCCATTTATTTTAATTAACTTTTATTATATAGTTGATGGTCACATATCTAATTAATCAATTAATTTTATTTAATTTAATTAAATACAATAGAATAAAATAACATAAATTCACATAGTCACATAATTAAAATTCTTATTTATTAATTATGTTAATTTATTAAATCTCTAATTAATTATAAAATTAATTAGAATAACATCATGCTTATCAAATAAGCTCAATTAAAAACGTACTTTGAATAATAAAATTCTCCACATTAATTTAATTTATGTAACACATATAATTAAATTAATCTTTACCACAAATTCACCAATTAATTATGTAACCCAATAATTAAATCATCGAAAAATATTTATTTAATTTAATAAATATTCAAATTAAATTACAAAATTCTCGTTTGCCACATATGAAGTACTATAGATAACCAAAATAGCACTTCTCTTTTCATTAAAATGTTTAACAATGAATGTCATCAGTTATGAGCATTTCAATCTTTCTTTCTTTAAAAAGGACAACCCGGCACAAAGTCTGTAAGTCTGACATTTCTTACGAGCATGTCTAGGTGATCAGCCTATAGTACTTTATGTTATACAACACTACTACATTAAACTTATCTACGTTTAAGATTTTGGCAAACTCATGTACCAGTCGCTTTACGACAAAAATTTGTTTATTCATACTCAGTCTTTCTTTGAATCCATACCAAAATAGTTGGCATAAAATAGCAATATTTATAATATTTTGATAGATTATAACGAAATCCACAAAATACTATAAGTCTGGTCTAGCCGAAGGAAATGACTTTGACTTCTTTGTTACATCTATTCATGCGTATGATACATGAATCGTAAAGCTTTGTCCAAATAAGTGTAGACTAGAGTTTAGAACACTTGCTTTCAGCGTTGTCTAGTGGTAATTCACTTTACTCACGAGTCTTTAAAGTTTCTACATACATAATCACATAACAGTCCATGTTAGGTCATAAACAATCAACAAGTATTTTCATTAACCTATCTTCTCCTTCATTTCATTCTAACTATACGTTTGTTTCACTTACTAACATTCTTTAGGTTAGTTAACGTTCATTACGGCTTTATAACATTTAATTGTTATAAGTGACCATACTTATTCAATCTTTAAGTAATTACATTTCAAGAAATCTCAAACATCCATTTAACGTGTGTACAGTTTACCATATTATTAAACTTACTTTGTGTTTACATTTTCGTAATCTTTTGTTAACTTTTAATTGTTAAACTTAAGGTTTTTATCATCCTCTAAGATGTTACTTTAAGTTTAATTAAGGTCATAGTTCACCTTCAATCAACTTATCTTTCTTTTGTATTCACAGTTATTCTTCTATGCCTTTGTCTAGGGACCCAGACCTTTGCATGTCTGGTGTCCTTTTATTATTTGTTATACCGTAACACATCTCTCCAATGTCTGATCCCCCGATCCGGCGATGCGGCGCCACTTTCATAGGCTTGGGAGGCATTGCAGCGCCGACCCTGAGCTTTTGAAAAATTTATAAGTTTTTTATTTCAAATTCTTTCCAGTCTCGTAACTTAATCGTTATAAGTCGGAATTGGCTCATTCAAAAGTCGTTATCTCACATATCTTGCATACTACAATTTCATTCGGACAAAATAAGTTTCTAAATCCGTTAACACTAAATTCACTATTTAAATTTTCTATTACGCGTTCTTTAAACGTTCGTGAATGTTCATAGCTCGTTTCTTCGTTTAAGTCATAATTCGACCATTCTTAAGTCCACAACTCTTAAATGCAAAGTTCTACGATACGCCATCAAAAACTAAGGTTTCCAAGTTAAACGACGACTTTTGACTATCATTCTGGGAATCTTACGATTTCGACGATTATCGTCTAATCTTGTAAATTTCACCATAACTTCGTTACTTGATATTTTTACTCTGTTCAAAATGGATTCATTACATTCTTCATACATCTACTATCCTAACCAAGCATATAGCATCTAATCCTATACACGATGGTTTTAAACTTGTCCATCAATAACATGTGATAAATTTTCATGTGTTCTTCATTATTTCTTACTTATTTGATTATGATTCAACTTGTAATATGGTTATTGTGACAACCCGAGAATTTTGAATATTTTTTTAAATTTTTATTAATTAATTGAAGGTTCGATATCAGAACCTAGACATAAAATTAGTGTATGCGTTTGATATTTTTAAGATGGAATTTTGAATATTTCAAAATTCTGTGAAGGATTTAGGTGAATTATTCAAGATTAAGGAATACGTGAATATGTTCTGTGTATATGTGTACATGATGTGGTTAAGGGTCAAGGGTTGACCAGATAAACAATATTTGTAACAAACCCTAAGTTTATATTAAGAACGTGAACGTTCGGTTAGAAAACCCTAGCGTTTAACTAGAAACCCTAGAAACCGGTTCTGGAAACCCTAATTTCAGTTCCGAGAATCTGAAACCCAAATTCGGTTCATAAAACCCTAAATTGGGAACTTAATGGCGTAAGTGTAAAAAATTATAGGAATGATTAGGGTTAATCTTAACAAATTGGTTACAAAACCCTAATTCTAAATTTGAAATCCTAATTTGTAATTCGGGAAAACCTAAGTGTTAATTTAATACTTTTAATGTTAATTAGAATATACTAATTCTAATTTTTAAGTTAAGTAATTAGAAAACCCTAATCTAATTACAAAATCTAATTTCTAATTTAGCAAAATTATTTTTTTATTAGAAACCCTAATTCATGGGTTATAAACCCTAATGACCATTTTGACCCTAATTGCTTAATTAGCACTTTTAATTAGGAAATATTAATCCTAATTAGCAAGATTTAATTTATGATTAAGAATTTTTAATATAATTAAACAATCCTAATTATAATTTAGAAATATTAATTTTCTATTTTTGAAAACCTAAATTGGAAATTTTAGAAAATAAATTGCAAACCCTAAATTTTCCAAACCCTAACCTAAATTTTTCCAAACCCTAAACCCTAAGGGTTTGGCCATTTACTAAAATGCCATTAAAATTTGAATGGAAAAGACTAAATTGCCCTTTTGTTGCATTATTGGACTAATATTGAGTGGGTGATCTAATATATTCCCATCTACTCAAATCAGCAGCAACTCAGCCGAAATTGGCAAGATATATCATAGCAACAAGGGAACTAATATAAGAGATTTAGATAGAGAGAATGGCCACTTTATATTTCATTTTTCTCCTAACCCTCCTCTCTCTAGAAATTCGGGATATAGAGTGATAGAGAGAGAAAAGATGAACCATGATCAGTTCCTAGCAAGCCAATAACAGATTCATAGACCAGAAATCAAAAATCAATCATGAATGAGGTATAAATCCTAACTTTAGAAATCATGTGATTTGAAGTTGTTTGTTGTTTAGATATGTGTTAGAGGGTGTCAGTTGATGATCTGGGTTGCTAAAACCTAGATCCATATCATCTTGATGCTCGAATTTAAAGATTTATCAAATCTGAAAAAGTTTGAAAAAGTCGTCTAACAGTCATATGTCAAGCCCTCTAAATCTGTGTGTGTTAGTTTCTTGTGTGTTTTATGTTTTGGATATGTTCTATGACATGAGGAGAGTAGACTGTAAGTGGAATAACATCCATATCAAGTCTAGATCTCCAGATATGAACGGTCAAAACCCGTTGACCGTTCACGAAAATTCAAATCTGGGCAACCCAGAATTTTAAGGTTTTGTCTAACAAGTTTTGCAGGCTCTAGATCTTGCAGTAGTTTGATTGGTTGGACATGTTTTTGTTTATAGCTTGTAGTAGGATATGTAGACTATATATTAAAGTAATTATATCACCCAGATCATGAACCGGAACGAAATTAAGACATGTCAAAATAGGGTTGACCAAACTTGCGAAGAACAAATCTGGGTTACCCAGAATCTTCAACGACAGTTATTTTTGGCCTACTTTGACCGAACCAGATTTTTCCTTTGATGATGTTTTTAAGTTGTTTTAAGGCTATATATTTGTAGACTGACATATCTACCACATATATGAATCATTAGATTGCACAAAACAAGTCCAGTCGGTTGTGATTAATAGCTGAAAAGTAGGGACCTTTAACTCTGGAAAACCCAAAATTCTAAGAACAGCTTTGTCAGACGTTTTAGAAGTCTAGATCTTGTTTGTGTGATGCATTATAACCCTGATGATGGTTAGATCATGTAGTGTTGCATCAATACTACAGGATTCGACCATTATCAAGCCCCGAAATCGACCGGAACCCAGATTCATTTGTTGTCAAACTACCTACCTCGATGTCTGACACGAAGGTCTGAAGAACATGAAGAACAGGCCCAAGAACACCTATAGCGATTTTACGTCTGCTATATAGGCTCTCATTAGCGACAGCTTTAATTAAGAAATTAATTATTAATTTACTCAAAATGATTTATTTTAATAAATAAATAGAAAAAATGGTTTTAATTATTAAAATACATAATAAATTCTAAAAATTATTTTAAATTATGAAAATAGTTTTAATTATTTTGAGTATATTTCATAAATATTTAATATTTTTGGAATAAAATGGTATTTAATTTATTTAATTATAATATTAAATAAATTATTTAAAAATGATTTAAATACATGAAAAATCATAAAAATAATATTATGGTATATAAAAATTTTTAAGTTATTATTAGTGACTTTTAATATTTTGTGATGAATTTCATTAATTAATCAATATTAATGATGATTAGTTTATTTAATAAATATAATAAATAAATTAATGAAAAATAGAATTAATGATTTATTAATCATATAAAAATAATTTAACTGTTATAAAAATATTTGAAGTTATAAAATATAACTTTTGATATTTTGTCATGAAAATATTAATATTTTAATATTAAAAGTAGTTATCGATAATGAATTTAATTGTTTAAAAATCATATAAAGGTGATTTTAAAGTATTAAAATACTTTGATATATTATAAATATATTATAATATTATGGTATATAAAAATATTTTAAGTTATTATTAGTGACTTTTAATATTTTGTGATGAATTTCATTAATTAATCAATATTAATGATGATTAGTTTATTTAATAAATATAATAAATAAGTTAATGAAAAATAGAATTAATGATTTATTAATCATATAAAAATGATTTAATCTGTTATAAAAATATTTTAAGTTATAAAATATAACTTTTGATATTTTGTCATGAAAATATTAATATTTTAATATTAAAAGCGATTTATCGGATAATGAATTTAATTGTTTAAAAATCATATAAAGGTGATTTTAAAATATTAAAATACTTTGATATATTATAAATATATTATAATATTATGTTGAGTATTTCATTAATATTTGATAATAAATAAATATTAATGATAAAAGATTTAAGTAGTATTTAATTTATTTAAATATGTTATTAATGATTTAAAAAATAAGATAAATAGTAATAATTATTTTAAAATTATTACGAGCTTATGAAAAATATTTTGACTGATATTATAATTATCTTAGATAACGGTTAAGTGTTAGACAGTGTTTAATTGATCTTAGACTCGAAAATTTGTTCGACTAGACTGTCGGGATGTTAGAATTGTGTCAGGTTCAACTCAGACTGCAAAAGTTTGACTTGATACCGAGTCCTATGTGTGTTATAGACAGATAGGGCTATGTGTTATGTGTTTAGGTTATTCTGTGTATATATATATATTATAGTATTATATTGTGATGATATTATTCTAATATTGGAGATCTATATTACTAATATTAGGTCTTCGGATAAAGCATTATAAATTGAGTTGCGATAATCAACGGTTCAGGTAAGTTTGTTTTACTTAACTCTATTAAGAGTGTTTCATTCGGTTAAGCTTATGGTTAATCATTGCTGGTTGCCATAAATTGTACTCTGTACATATTGCATGTATAAGTCAGGTATAAAAGGCTGATCACCTTCATTACCAGTTTGTTCAGATATATTTGTTCATGTATAACACTTGTTCAGTCATAAATTTGTTCCTGCTAGTTCACAATTATATTGTTGAATTATAGCCAACCAATTATTCAAATCATTTTAATCATGATATATCGTTATATTGTTGAATTTAAACTTGCTGGGCAATCCTTGCTATATCATGATAAAATATTACAGATTAAGGCGAATACGTCGGATACAAGGAAATTTCCAAGACAGTTCCAGTTTTAGTAGACGCGTGCAGTTAGATTTGTATTGGTTGATATTAATGTTGTTATATGTTAGAAATGTTATGAATTATGTATAAGTTAAGGTTACTCGACCTTGGGGAAAAGTGTGTAAGTTTAATGTATAAACAATTTATGTTATATCTTCCGCAAATAATAATAGTTGTATAGAATGATCGAACCGGATCCGCAGTGATTCGGGACCTCGGATTCGGGGCCCTCACAGTTGGTATCAGAGCTGTTGGTTATGAACCTTAGGTAGGAATACCTGAGACTAATAACCGCAGTGATTAAGATAAGATCTAACTCACATAGAGTTAGTTGGTCATTAAGATTCAAAGATGAATCTCGGCGAGTTATAAGATACAGAGTTCCCTAACTCTGATAATAAAGTTGAACAGTAGTGAGAAATAGATAGAGTCTAAAAGACTAAAAATGCAGTGATAGAAGATCGTAAAACAAAACGATCAAGATATAGAAATGAATCGTAATATATACGATGAGATCACCCCGTGATCTGATAAGGTTATAGTATGGAGAAGGATCAAGCGGATGATTGAAAAGTTACAGCAAAGTTTGCTGTGTGGCAGTTATACTATGAAATTGTACTATGAAAACTCATGAAAGAGTTATGGATTATGAATACGGATTAAATGAAATTCTTATTGAGAAGAGTGTTAGTGGTAGGTGGGGATTCAATTGAGGATTCATGTCGACAGCTGAGTTGTATGATTCCTTGTGTGGGCAGGGAATCGTACTGGTTGTAACAACTACTTAGTTCTGACAATGATAATCATTGAAATATTTGTGTCGCGCTATTTTCTATATGCATGGTAAGAGGGTGATTCCTTTCTCATGTGTATAACAGATAGATAGGTCATAGGTAGATGATATAAGGTTAAGTACGAGTTCTTAAAACTCATACTTATGTGACATTCTTGATCCATAGTTATATGAAAGGTTTATGAACCCCTCAGGCGAAAATTTATGTTTGCCATAACTGAATTATTATTAGATAATCCATCTTTCCTTAAAATTCTATCATTACGTATTTCCCGGAAGTTCAAAAATAATTTCCAAACAGAAATGAATGAAATAGTATTTTTTGAGAATTTCTCGAAAAACTTTTATTTTCGTCTTGGATATTCAAACGGCAAAACTAATGATTTGGCCACCAAAGTTGGCACGTTTTACTGAATACCCGATTGAACTTTTAATTTTTTAAATTAAGTCACTGAACTAATTTTTATTTTCAAATTGGGTCATTTCGTTAAAAAAAAAGTTGACAGACGTTAATTTTTTGTCTACGTGGCGCTGACGTGGCAAAAAAAATAAAAAATATTGCTTATGTGGCAAAAAAAATCAAAAGTAGATTTTAAAAATAAAAAAATTAACATTTTAAAGTTTTAAAAATAAGAAAAACTTAATAAAATAAAACAAAAAAAATACAGATTTAAAAAAAAGTTAATTTTTAAAAACAGGGTTTTTTTTAAAAAAAAGCGATTTTAAAAAAAAACTATTTTTTAAAAAGCGATTTTTTTAAAAAATAGATTTTAAAAGAAAAAAAATTTACATTTTTTATAGAAAAACTTATTTTTTAAAAACATGTTTTTAAAAAAACAAATTTTTTAAAAAATAGATTTTTGTTTATAAAAAACTATTTTTTGAAAAAATAGCTATTTTTTAAAAAACAAATTTTAAAAAAAATAGTTTTTTTTAAAAATGGATTTTTAAAAACATCGATTTTTTTTAAAAACAACAGCTTTTATAAAAAAATGCTTTTTAAAAAAATCAGATTTTTAAAAAAAATCAGTATTTTTTTGTTTTATTTTATTATGTTTTTGTTATTTTTAAAACTTTAAAATGTTAATTTTTTTTATTTTAAAAATCTGTTTTTGATTTTTTTTGCCACATAAGCAATATTTTTTAGTTTTTTTTGTCACGTTAATACCAATGCAGTATTACACAAAATTAACGTCTCACAACTTTTTTTAAACTAAATTGAATGATTCAATTGAAATTAAAATTAGTTTAGTGACTTAATTTGAAAAATTAAAAGTTCAATCGGATATTCAGTAAAACGTGCTAACTTTGATGGCCAAATCATTAGTTTTGCCAAATTCAAACACTTTATTTCTAGCACTTAGCCAGAATACTACTATCATACCTCTCTTTTAGGTTATAGAATAACCTTCATCTCGCTTACTCGTTATAAATAACATAGAATATAATTTTATTTAACATATATTCAAATAAAATTAATTTACATTATAATCCTATTTTCTCGGTTGTTACAATACCCTTATAGATATAAGCTTCCACAGTACGAGTTCAACTCCTACTTCTCCGCGATCTCCTTAAATCTATAGGTTAGATTCCTTTCCTTTTATCAATGTTAGTCACCCAAGTGTTTGGCCTCTACAGGTGATCCACTTAGGAAGAAGAATATTCAAGAAGAAGGGTGTATTGGCTAAAACCTTAGTTTTCTATCTTATAAAAAAATAGTGTACTCTCCAATAATTGGAATCACGTAACACTCTTGTCGACGTCGGAATTTTTATTTGTCCCTTTCTGTGCTTGCCTTTTGGTGTTCTCATTTTGGATGAGTTTTGTTTGAAAAAAAAAAGTTTGAAAATGTCCGACATGTAAATGTCGACGATTTAACTTTTAGAGTCGCCAGTTGGTAGATTTTAAATGGTTGTATTAACTCAACCGAGAAAATGTTTGCACAAAGACCCAATGATTGAACACTATTTAGCTGGTCTGCAAAATTGAGATTCGTTAAGGTTCGGGGGCTTGATTAGCGGAGGGAAGGTGTTAGGCACCCCCAACTTCCGTGAAAACACGGTTACCGCCACTTTTTATTTAACTTTTATCAGTATATGTGTGTGTGCGAGTTAGGTCTATGTGCAATTGTCTGAAAGTAGTGTTATGCATCGTTTTCACCTATATACAAAGGATTTGACTTTTTTTATAAAAGTTCAATTGTAACAAGATATAGCAGTGAAGTTTTGGAAAACAAGTTTTTCAAACCCTTATGCTCAATAGTAATTGAGGCATTTGATACTTCCATTTTATTATGTTCGGCTTGATTGCTTTTATTTTTGAGATGCGAGGCATCTTCAAGAAAATAAGATACATAGCAGAGTCGAACTCCTTGTGGCCATGAGAGTCATCTAAGGATATTAAGACACCGTAGATAATTTACAAGTTGGCTGTAGTTGAGAAATGTCCATTTTGGGAACAGAATATAGATTCAGAGACTGGATCTTTGATCACAAGATTCCTAGGCTCACATGAAAGAGTAATATGTACAAAAGCTAAAAAAATAACTAGATTTGAGTAACTCTAAACCATTCTAGCTTCAACGGTTCCAGTTTAGTCACTTTTGAACTAGTCGATGTTAGAAGTAGCTAGATTTAAGTAAATCTAGCCCGCAGGCTACAAGATTAAATATCTACATTATGAAAACAGTTAAAGCAGATATTTATATAACAGCGGTAAGTATATATATATATATATATATATATATGGACGATCAACTGCCATGAAGTAAACTCTATGCAGGATTTTGAAATGTAAATATATATATATATAAGTAGTAAAAGGCCACAAAGTAAACTCCAGGCCAGACGGAAATGTAAATATACATATATATATATATATATATATATATATAATATATATACAAAAGAAGGAAAAAGTCACGGATCGACGATCCGGGCATACCCACTCGACGTGACTCTGAACATTAGTATATATATAGATATAAAAGCAGTTGAAAGCTTAAAAATCTAAAAAATCTTACAGTGGGCTGCCAAGAAGACTTCAGATAGCTTTTGACGCCTGAAAACTCAGTTTCAACCGGTTAAACTTCAGTATGTTACAAAACACGAGCTTACAAGTGTTTTGAAAAAAGAATCACTCGGTTTGGAGCACTCTAGAAGAGGTTACATGCTGAAATGGATAGAGTTTTCTCTCTTTTTTTCCTTTTTTCTTACATTTTATGGCTGATAGGGGGTATATATATAGACCAAAAGTGTCGTGGGTCAACCCATGTGCCGCCTTTGGGCCGCTTTCTATCACGGGTCCCGACATCTCGCAAAGACGTGCTTTCGAACGACGCGTTGTACGCTCGAACCTTCATAACTTTCAATTAGGAGTCTAATGGAAGCCTTCCATACCATTTCGGAAAGCTTTTTCCGAGAGATATGTTATGATATAGGGCTTTCCCTTTTCCGAATCCAGGAAGATGGGTCCATAACCGAAATGGCATCTCCGGCTCTCCGTAGGAAGTCCGTTGGGCTATTTTGCGTAGTTTACGCTCGAAAGTTAAGCTATGGTTCTTGTGGGACATTGTCTAATGCAATTTGCATTGAAATGAGTTGATTAGAGTTGAGGTTGAGTTGTCAAAATGACCATTTTGCCCTTGTCGGGGTTATCTCCAGTTTTGGTGCAGTTGTAGCAGTCTTTTCTTATGGTTATCTCTGAGATTGGCCTGTTGTTGACTCTGACTGTCCTTAGGGTTATCTCTGAGGTTGGGTTGACCTCCTAGTGTTATCTCCAGGGCAGGAACTTGATCTCCTGAGGTTATCTCCGGGGTTGGAACTGTATCTCTCGAGGTTATCTCCGAGATTAGAAATTGGATCTCTTGGAGTTATCTCCGGGGTTGGGATTGGATATCCCGAGGTTATATTCGGGGTTGGATTTGATGTTATATTCTTCCAAGGTTATCTATGGAGTGTGGAAAAGATGTTTTTTCCCTCCTGCATAGTTAGTAACATGAAAATGAAATTTTGAGTGTCTATAGATTCCCCTATTTATCATGTTCATGTAATACAATGGAATGAACATGATAAAGATTAATAGACACTTGAAATATGACAAGGTATATTTAATTATGCAAATTGCAATGTTAGGATAAATTTTAAAATGCTTTCGCACTTCGTGATTGGCCAATCGCACTTCGTAACTCGCACATCGCATTTCTCAAATCGTAAATTGCACTTCGTATATCGCAAATCGCTTTACCATTATTGGTTACTGCTGATGCTTATGCTGGTGTTGACTTCAACAGTTTGGTTTTTTGTCGGTGTTGTCGATGCTTGTTTGATGAAGAGTAATTAAGATGTTTTCTATATCTCTGGTGGGGATGACATTTTGAAATTAACGGACCTTCCTGATGTATACGCTAATAGTTTATAATGGTGCCTACCCTGCTAATAGTTTGATAACGAATCTTACCTTGTTGGTAGTTGACTACGCTGACATCACAAAACTGTTTCGATTCCCATTCGAATAGTGGTGTACAAAGCTTTCATCACTGAACTTTCTTGATGTTACGCTGAATTGATGTCAATGGTTTAGAATATCGAATCTACTGATACCTTCATTGAGGTAATATTCAACGGCTTGCTTCACCAGACTCTGCTTGATGTTACGCTGGATTAATGACAACCAACTGATGTCTACAACAAAATTTTTCTCTAATCTAGGCATTTAACATGCACGCATATTTAAATCTATTGGAGATGCATGTTAAACCTTGATGGAGATTTACGCTGATGTAGCGCATTTGTACATGTGCAGATCATGCATGACGTGATGATCTAGATTTATCCTTAGGAGTCTATTGCCCTATGTTGATGAACATTTTAAATTTTCTAAAGTAGAAACTTACCTCACCATTTCTGAGGTGATTTGGAGCTTCTTTTCATTGTTGGGTGCTTATGCCCCATTTTCTTGTGCTTTTCATTCACAACCTGGTTGAACAGATGACCTGAGTGTTGCTGAGATCCCTGGAGGGTGCAGCTCATTCTTTCACAGTCCAGATTTGAACTTCGGTGTAGAGGTCTCGACTTGTGAGGACTTGACACAGGTTGACATATTTGATGATGAGGATTTCATTCGCTAGACCTTTTATCGTTGGGCTTCTATTTTTGAGTTAAAGACTTTCTTGAGAATTTTTGCTTTCTTTTGTAGGGGCAAGCTTATGTCGCCATGATTTCTTTCAGGAGTTCTCCCCTTTCTTTTGATGAGAGGCTTGTTCCCGCCTTAAACTCCTTCCCTTTCCTGGAATCGGGAAATGCCCCAGTCCTTTCGCATGTTGTTGTCAAGGATTTATATAAGAAACTCTTATGACCCCAAATTTTATGAATAAAGATTTAAATTTCTCAAAATATTTTTTTAAATATTATGGTGTGGATTTGATATAATGTTATAGTTATGGGTAATATTTATAAATTTTGCAAAGTATGCAAGTTGTTATAAAATATTCGTTTGGTTGGGAAATATTCTTTTTATCGGGGAATATTCGAACGATGGCACAAACATTTGTGGACCCCACAACGGAAGTATTGTCGTAGTTAGAAAATGACAAAATTATCTTTTTATAAAAATAACGGCGAAAGTGTTACCGTTAAAACTGTTGAACTACCCGGTAGTAAAAGTACAGTAATACGCGTGGTTGCATAGTAGCACACGGTATTAATTATTGATGCTTACGTAAGAAGTCACTCAGTTATACTCAATTATTGCTACATTAATTGCTGCATCATATCTCTCATATTATTGATTCAATTATTGTCACAGTATCATCTGCATAATATGTTATATTATTAAATCAATAATTGAGACGACAAAGTTATTCATATTATTATTTACAACATTGACACTGTCTAGAAGTTCTGTCAAGTAGAGGTTTGGTCACCTAATTGTATGCCAATAAGGAAAAATCCTTATCGGAAAGCCCCCTCTTTCCTGGGAACGACCTGGTTGTTAAATATTGTGAATTATAATATTCATGATGAATAAGTTCGGGTTGATTAAAGATGAAATTGATAGATCTATTGTGTTGGAATTATTAGTGTTAGTGAAAATCGATATTTATTTAGATAATAATTGATTTATGGAGGTTATATTGACCAATCGGATAAATGAGCAATTAATTGCTATTATTTCACATGCTTATAACTATTTGTTCACATGTGTGTACTATTAGAGGAGGTGGTGCAAGATTGATAATACTTGAATGACTAAATTAAAAATGGAGGTATAGATGACGGTATTATACTGTAATTAGTTTTTTTCACATGATTATACTATTAAGTCACATGAATGAACTATTGATTCACATTATTTACTATTAGGGGAGGTGGTGCAAGTTTGATAATACTTGCAGGACTAAATTAAAAATGAAGAAAAAGAGGAAGGTATTATATTGTAATATTTTGAGCTCCAAAACGTGCAATTATCAAAACTATATTTTCCTATAAATAGAAGCTATAGAGCAATTATTATAGAGAGAAATTATAGAGAGAAAGAAGAAGAGAAGTTTGCTACCTCACTATTCCAGTATCCAGTCTTCTTCTAAGGTAAGGGGTATTATTCTTTCGTATTAATGAAGAGGTTTATTTTCTTTCAATACTCGTAAGGGTTGTTATTCCATTCTTTATTTTTTTGTTGGAATAACATGTCTATGCGAAGTACCGCATACATGGTGAAATTCTTCTGTTATTCCAGTCTTTATTATTCTGTGGTAATAACTTTTTTCTGCATGCGGTCTATCGCGTGCCCAGTGAATTATGTTGTTATTCCATTCTTTATTATTCTGTTGAATATCGTGTATGCGTGTGGATTACGCATGACCGGTTCCATTCTTTATTATTCTGGTTGGAATATCCATGTCATGCGGGTTATGCATGACTGGTTCCCAATCTTTATCATTCTCGCTGGAATAATCAGATGTCTACGGATTACGCACGCCTGGTGAATTCTTCTGTTATTCCATTCTTTATTATTCTATTGGAATAACCTATCTATGTGTATTACCGCATGCATGGTGAATGATCCTTCATATTCATTCCTTATTAAATTGTGGAAATGATCTGTCTACGTGGATTACCGCATGGCGGGTAAAAATCCATTTGCAGTTTCATATATTCTATTATACTCAGTTGTTTAAAGTTTTGGCTTCTATACTCCATGAAATTAGTAGAATATCCTGGATATTTGCGCTTCATCTAGTATCTTTTCATGGAAATATTCTTCTGAGCATTCTTGAATTTTACTCCACAAAACAGTATCATGTTGACAATTTGGACGTTATTGATTTCTGGATAAATTAAATTAGAAATCTTTAAAAATTTATCCTTGAAGTTGTTTTATTGAATTCTTATATCATTGTCATCATCCTCATGTTTATAATATGTTGAAAGTCATCTGTGGCCTGTAGTGCATAGATGGACTTGGTGTGATTATGACCAGGGATTATTCGGTATAATCATGACCTTAATGTTACAAATGATGTGGTAAAAGTCCTCATTGGTCGTAGTACATTGATGGACAGTTGTTGGCATGATCATGACCATTGATGAATACACGAATATCCTTGGCCCGTACTGCATGGATAATTGTGGTCGTGATACTAATGAATATCCTTGGTTGTAGTGTAGGGATGATGTGGTTTTTTATTAAGCTGAGTCTCAGCGATAAAAGTGATGAAAAACCTTTTAAATCATAGAAGATAGTAGATTTTATTCTCTACTTGACTCTTTTAATGGATTGTTTGTTCTGCTGCAGTTAAACTTGATGTTTGTTATATTTTATTAGTTTAACATTGTTGAAGGCTAACGATAAATTATTCTGCATTATCTTAGTCATAATATTTCTTACTGGGCTAGTTGAGCTCACCCTTTCTTTCATTGTTCTCTTCAAGAAATGAGAATATAGTTGGGACGAGTCGGGGAACGGATTGATGTTCCAGATGGTTATTTTAGTAGTCCTCACTATTCTATAAAATAGTGTGACAATAAATGTAATGAGGACTCCATTAAGTGTGGATATTGTCTAGATGACAATATTCTTATTAAAACTCTTAGATTATGTTTTGTCGTATTTTACACGACTGTTGTATAATTAAGTTGTATTTGAATTTTGTACCATATATTTGGCGACTCAAGATGGGTGATGTATACCTATTTTGGCGGCGTCACAAAACTCTCTTTGTTGACCAAATCGCTAGTGAACAATATCCTACACATCAAAAGAACAAAATGCACCAAAAGCTTGACGGCTCGGCCGTCAGGATGAGTACACTCTGGTAAATAAGGCATTTAAAGTAGAAGTTATGCAATTGAATGAGTTATGAAATCGCATGGAAATTTTAAAACATCTATGGTCATTATTCATGGGTAGGATTAGATTCAAAAGACTTATCTCCCTATGTAAGACCCCAACTTTTTATTAATAAAATTGAATTTTCTCTAATTATTATTGTGAATAATAAGGTGTTAATTTGATATAATGGTTTGGTTATGGGTGAAATATGCAAATTTTGCAAAATAAGCAAGTGGTTATAAAATATTCATTGTTGTCGGGGAATATTCGTTTGGTCGTAGAATATTCTTGATGTCGTTGAATATTCGTACAATGGCGCAGCCATTTGTGGGCACTATAAAGGAAAACGGTCGGATGAAGAAAACGACTAGTTTGAGTTTTTATAAATAACGGCGTATTTGTTATCGTTAACACTGTTGGAATACCAGGTGGTTAAAATATAGTAATACGCGTGGTTGCACACTAGCACACGGTATTGCACAATATTTTTAAATTATTGATTCTTACGTAAGAAGGCACTACTCAATAATTGTTACAGTAATTATTATTCAATATTTTATTTTATTGATTCAATAATTGCTACGTTGATATTTTATATTATTGTTGTTTCAATAATTGTCACTGCATAATATTTCCCATTATCAGATCAATAATTCATATTATTTGAATAATATTATTAGATAACATTGTTGGCAATGTCTAATGAAGTTATGTCTAGGAAAGGGGTTTGGTCACCTAATTGCGCGCCAGTAAGGAGAAATCCTTATCGGAAATCCCACTCTTTCCTGGGAACAACATGGTTGTCAGTATTGTAATTCTGTAATATTATTTGTGAATAATTAATTATTAATTTATATGATAAGAAAATATTTATTTTATGTGGATATAAATGAAGGAATTAATGTTGAGGTGTTTTATCAGTATTTTGTCGAAATGGATGTATTAAAAATCATCCGTATATGGATTTCGGAAATTTTTTAATTAGATTTGGAAAAACTTTCTTCTACAAAGTTGTACAGAATTAAATTTCCTATGGAATGGACATAAAATTCGTATTTTTCTGATAAAATGGATATTTATTATGAATTACAGAAGTTTCAGAAATAAATGTTTTTATTAAAAACATGGTGGGCCCCACTTTTGGTTGGTGTGGAAAATACTGAATTTTGGTGGGCCCCACTAGTGTTGGCTGATAATTTGGTCGAGAAGGTGCGCGTAGGAATTTTTTTAAAGAATATTAATATTTTATTAATTTAGTCTGCTTTGTCGTTCTAGCATTTTCCTATAAATAGGGTGCTTAGTTAGAATTAAAATTACACCAGAATCAGAAGTTTTCTCTCTATAATATCGAGCGTATTTTGTGAGTATTTAGATACTTTGAGAGTTGTTATTTAGTGCAAGTTTTCTTCAACATTATATCCGATATTCAGTTAGAAATACTATTCTTTTGAGAAAATAGATGTTATTTTCTTCGTAAATGATGTTATTTCGTTCTATATCATTATTCCGAAATATTGATATGAAATTTATTATGAAATTTTTACCTTCTCATGTCGAGGTTACTATTCATGTATACGACACTATTTACGTATACGACATTATTCACGAATACGGTACTATTCACGAGTATTATTCACGAAGTATGAATTTTCTTCTGGAATTTCTACCTTTTTGTGTCGGAATTACTATTTATGTATACGACACTATTCACGAATACGACACTATTCACAGAAAATTGAAATTTTCTCTTCTTTGTCCAAGGTGTCTATTATGGTTACTATCTTTGATTGTATCCATGTTTTGATCGTCATTTTAGAATTTTACTCCACTATGGTTTATTATGGAGTATTTTTGAACTTGGATTATCTAAAGTACGAATCCCTAATCTTTGTCCTTTTATATCACTGGATTGTTTTCTTTAAGATATTTTTCATCATCCTCAGTCCTAAATGATGATATAACTGAATATATTTGGCATGTAGTGCAAAGATGAATGATTACCTGATGAATATCTTTGGCCCGTAGTGCAAAGATGGACAGGTGTTGAGATGAACATGACCAACTGGTGATACAAATGAATATCTTTGGCCCGTAGTGCAAAGATGAATATTTGATTCAAGATGTATATTTATTGGTGTTACAGGGATAAAATATTGATGATGTACTTTTAAATTCATAAATGATAGTAGATTTCATTCTCTACTTAACTCTTCTAATGAATTGTTATTTTCGCTGCGAATATTGATCTAAAACTTGTTGTCCATTATATTTTATCTGATTTGTTGAAGGCTAACGATAATTTGTTATTCATTATTTTAGTCATAATATTCTTTATTGGGCTAGTTGAGCTCACTCTTTTCCTTTTTGTTCCATTTTTCTTCCCAGGAGACGAGAATATAGCGGGAACTAGTCGGGGTGTGGAGTGATGGGTCTAGACAGTTGTTTTACCAGTCCTCACTATTTTTTAAAATAGTGTGATAATAATTGTAATGAGGACTCCTTTTGAGTTTGAATACTGTCTATTAGACAATATTTGTATTTAAACTCACAGTATATGTGTTGTCGTATTTTGCACGACAATTGTAATAATGAAGTTGTAGTTGTTTTCTGTACCATGTATTTGGCGACTCATAATGGGTGATGTATACCTATTTTGGGGGCGTCATAGTTGGTGACATTAAATATCTTTGATAATAACCAAATTTTTTGAGTATGTGTACGAGTAAGTATCAAGTCTAAGGCAGTGCAACCGTACCCTTTAATGGTGGATATATAGGAGATGGGCTAAATGATTCCTTCAGAGAGCGGAGGTATATACGAATTAGTAACTGATCTAACTCATTGTGAAAATAGTGTAGACGAGACGAAAACTAATTTGTTAGTTGTTTGTGGGAAACCACTCAGTGTACTATATTGAATACCATTAAAGACTCGATGTGTGCTAGGTTTGGACTTGTACATATATACGTTGTTGACGAGATAAGAAAATCGATATATCTTTAGATAAATATTTTTAGAGATTTATTGACTAATATTTGGATATGGTTAAATGTATAGATTAAAGAAAGAAGAGTTGAACTTGAAGTTTAATCTCTAAATTATTGAAGAATGTAGTCATTGGAGATTTATTTTGGTTAGTATAATGAGGTAGTATGTATGCGGCATGTTAAAGGATTTGCGAGTTAAGTTCTGTTTCCGTTAAAGCATAACATGTATGTGTCCTAACTTAAGGTGGCGGTATGTAGACAATTCATGATGAGTTTATGTAATCTGAACTATAGGAATTGTATATTAGTGGCTAATATGTTATCATATGGGTCATATTTGATATAGATAGTGCCCATGAAAGGATGTAGATAGTGACCATGAATTGAATAAGAGGTTGTTATGGAAATTAAATAAAATAAGAATAAATATTAGTTAACTTATAAGTGGAAAATTATATTATGGAATAATATAATTTGAATATTAAAGCCTTGTGTGGCAGTGGCGTGATAGTAAATTGAGTTAAAGGAGTAATTCACTTAAGTAAAATGGTGAATTAATATATGTGCTTTACATGAAGAAAATGAAATAATTATGTTAATTAATTTTGGTATTTTCATATATTACATAATATGATAATATATGAAAGGATTTAATACTTGAAAGATGATAATGGAAAATAAGTGAAGGAGAATAGAAAAACCAATATAATTACAAATAGATATTGGTTGTACATTTGTGCATTAAGTTAATAATTAAATTATGGCGAACTGAAATGTGTTGGAACAATTTGTAGAAGAAAAGGAATTGAAGAATTATAGTATAATAATTGGTATTGTACATATTAATTATTTTAAGGAAAATGGTTATCTTAAATAAAGGGGCATGAGTATTAAAGTTAAATCAGACTAAAGGTTTAACTGGATTTATAAAAAGAGAATTAATGGAAAGATAATAGATGATTGATAATAATCATTGTGATATTAAAGTGTGATAGAGAATAATGGGTTGAGAGTACCCAACTGAATTATATTTAGCCAAATTAAAATATTATTTGGACTAGCCCAATATACATGGGATATAAGATTATATTGGTGTATATTTAAAATATAAGTATACTTCTTACATGTGGGAGTACATATATGTTTGTGTATAAGTACCTATAACTATATATAATGTAGCAATATTAAGCTATAAAAATTTACTAGATGGTCCAAATTGATAAAATGTTGAGTTATAAGCTTTGTCCCAATTAGAGAGTCTCATTTCTCTCACATACGTGAATAGGCCATTGGCCTATCCTAATCATCTTTTGCTTAAGCTCGGTAAAGGCTAGATAGATGCTAATGATGGAGGAAGGTGGAGTTGGTAACCAACTCTTCTTAATCCACTAAACTCTTCTTCCTCTTGGTTTGAATTGTTGGACAAAGTTATTCTTTGGATATTGGTTCCCCTATAAATAGAGTCACCTTCTTCTCCTTTCCCATTTGTTTAAGTTGTCTAAGAAGTGAGCTATAGAGAGTTAGGAGAATTGAGAGCAATGGGAGGACAGAGGATCTATAGTTAGCCAATTCCAAGCATTCAAGAGGTAATAATTCTAACCTATATGTTCTTGATTTTCTAAGTTTAAATTTCTCAAGAATGTCATGAAATAGTTTCTTTTGAATCACAAAATTGATGACTAAAACTTGTTGTAATCTTTGAATTGTTGCTAGATGTTGTTAATACAGTTAGAAACGAAAACAACGAGAGTTAAACGGATCAATTTGGTTGAGAAACGAATTAGTAGTAAACGAATTCGTAGTGAACGAATTCGCTAAATTTGTCAAAATATGAAAATATAGCATGAACATTGAATTGGAACCCTTAAAAAGATTTTTGAATATGTTTGAAGTGTTATAATTATTCTGTAGATGAGTAGCTAAGAGTTTAACGAGTCCCTAGAATCGAAAACCAACTAATTCAGACTTAAAACGAGGAAGTTATGGCAAAAATTGTAAACTGGGAGAGGCTGAGCGCGGATGCGCCGTCCAGGAGCACGGGCGCGTGGCTGGGCGCTGCCTAATGGCGTGGGCGTGCTGGCATGGTGAAGAAATTGGGCGCCGCCGCGCCCAAAGTGTGACTGTGTTTGACCTATTTTGGTAAAACGACCATAACGTTTTCATACGGACTCCGATTGAGGTGATTCAAGATGATCCAGAACGAGGAAGAATATACCTAAAACGTTTGTGCTTTAAGTGTTTCAATTTGAGGTCATTAAAAAAGGTCAAAATAGTCATCTTTGTGACTGTTACGTAATCGAAGGCCATCGGAGGGCGTCTGGCGAGTACATACGCAAGTATAGTGCTCCCGACGATGGAATATGTTATTCTAAGTGATAAAACATAACTATGCATTATAATAGATATGTCATATACCTAAGATTACTTTACTCATAATGGAATACTTTAACATCATTTTCTAAGAGAAAACTCAAAGTTTTTGAGAAAAGGAAGTTTATGAATTTGGTGTCCTTTGAGTTTTGACCTTGGACCCTATGTATGCATATCAATATGCATAAAATGTAGTTTTAATGTTACCTTGCATATACTAGATTGATATAGCTTGGTATAAAGTGTTTTGAAAGAAAAACATGAAGTTTTGAAAATGAAACTTGACGAACATTGTGTCTTTTAAATTCTGACTTTGGGAATATGTGATTATGTACTAGTTATATGCGCGGATGGATAAGGAATGTAATTTAAAGATATATTGCACATAAAAGGTTGTCAAGCTTGGTTTAGTATGAGTTTTAAAGAGAAATTTAAATGTTTTAGAAACTAACTTTGATGAGCATTGTGTTACTTGCATTATGACGTTATAAGCACACATGATAGAGTTATTTATGCCTTTAAACATGAATTATATGTGCACTCAACTAGTCAAGCATGACATAAGTTATTTAAGCATGTTTTAAAAGTATGAACTATGTTATGTCTATGTAAATGAGATAGATACATGTGAACATGCGTATTGAAGGTTGTTAGTACCAATATAAGGTTTAAAAGGTTATAAACCTTGAACCTTTGTTAAAAGAAGTTGTTAAGCCTTGTTGATGTAAATAATTCAACATAGAACTATGTAATTCAAAACAAAATGATTTGAAATGTGAACTTAAAGAACTATCAGAACCTACTTGATGTATGTTTACAGTAAGTATCAGAATATATGTCATGCTAGGAATTATGTTGGACAATAAAAAGCTTAAGTCTGGTTTTGACAAGGAGTAGTGCGGTCGCGCCACTCCCAAGCTTAAATGCAGCGTGGCCGCGCCGTTCTGCAGAGTGACCAAGAGCAGTTGGTTAACTGAATGGTCTTAAGTTATGGTTTTATGTTGTCCTTAAGGACTACAAGATATGAAACAAGATTGTTTATGTGACGCCCCCAAAATAGGTATACATCACTCATTTTGAGTCGCCAAATACATGGTACAGAAACAAATACAACTTCAATAATACAATTGTCGTGCAAAATTCGATAACACATATACTATGAGTTTGAATACAAATATTGTCTAATAGACAGTATACAAACTCAAAAGGAGTCCTCATTACAATTATTCATACACTATTTTACAAAATAGTGAGGACTACTAAAACAACTATCATGAACCATCACTCCATACCCCGGCTAGTTCCTGCTATGTTCTAACCTACTGAGAAGAAAAATGGAACAAAAAGGAAAAGGGTGAGCTCAACTAGCCCAGTAAAGAATATTATGACTAAGATAATATACAACAATTTATCATTAGTCTTCAACAGGGAAAAATCATATAGAATATAATAGACAACAAGTTTTAGATCAACAACTGCAACGGAAACAACAATCCATTAGAAGAGTCAAGTAGAGAATGAATTCTACTATCTTCTAAAATTTAAAAGTCCATCATCAATATTTTATCCTTGTAACCTCAATCAATATACATCTTTAATCAAATATTCATCTTTGCACTACAGGCCAAAGATATTCATTTGTATCACCAGTTGGTAATGTTCATCTCAACACATGTTCATCTTTGCACTACGGGCCAAAGATATTCATCAGTTAATCATTCATCTTTGCACTACAGGCCAAAGATATTTAGTAATATCATCATTTAGGACCGAGGATGATAAAAATATCTTAAAGAAAATGAATCCAGTGAGACAAAAGGATAAATATTAGGGATTCGTATTATAGTTTATCCAAGTTCAATAATACTCCATAATAACCAATTGTGAAGAAGAATTCAAAAATAAAGATCAAAACATGGATACAATCAAAGATATTAACCATAATAGACATCTTTGATAAAAAGGAGAAAATTTTATTTTTTGTGAATAGTGACATATTCGTGAATAGTGCCGTATACATGAATAGTAATCCCAACACAAAAGGTAGAAATTCCATAATAAAATTCATATCAATATTTTGGCATAATGATATTGAAGAAAATTATATCATTTACGAAGAAAATAACATCCCTTACCTCAAAAGAACAGTATTTCTGACTGGAATATCGGATGTAAAGCCAAAAGAAACTTGCACTGAATAGCAACTCTCAAAGTATCTAAATACTCAAAAAATACGCTCGATAATATAGAGAAAAAAACTTCAGTTTCTAGTGTGATTTTCAATTCTAACCTAAGCACCCTATTTATAGAAAAATGCTTAGAATACCAAAGCAGAAAATTTAATAAAATATTATTATTTTTAATAATATAACATATTATGCAGATGATACTGTGACAATAATTGAATCAATAATATGAGAGATATGATGCAGCAATTATTGTAGATTTGTTTAGTATAACTGAGTGACTTCTTACGTAAGCATCAATAATTAATACCGTGTGCTACTATGCAACCACGCCAGACATCGTATTTTTTACTACCTAGAGTTCAACGCTTTAACGGTAACACTTTCGCCATTATTTTTATAAAAAGATAATTCTGTCATTTTCTTACTATGACAATACTTCCAGTGTGGGGTCCACCAATGATTGTGTCGTCGTACGGATATTCCCTGACCAAACAAATATTTTATAACAACTTGCATACTTTGCAAAATTTTCACATATCAACATTAACTTTAACCCTTTCTCAATTTAACCATTTACTAAATAAAATAATAATTATAAGAAAATTGAATACTTTCATTTCATAAAATTCGGGATCTCACAATCTCCCCTCCTTATGAAATTTCGCCCTCAAAATTTACGAAAGTACCTGGTATTCGAAGAGATGAGAATACCTTGCTTTCTTTTCAGATCAGACCTTCCTTTATATCCTCTCATCATGATTTTTCCATTGCTCATCTCTTGTATTTCAGACATCATTCTAGAATATATCTTCAAAACAAAGGTCAATTGACATATCACAAATTGTCAACTTATCAAGTAAAAATTTTGGCTTAGGTAAGTCACACACACTCAATAAGTATATTACTCGCCTCTCCTCCTAGTTCTAGACTCATATCTCCGCCAAATGACCATATCCCTAAGCTCGATACCATTTGTGACGCCCCCAAAATAGGTCCACACGACCCATTCTGAGTCGCTAGATATCGCACTATAAAAATCAAATATAAACTTCATTTATACAACTATTGAACTGTCGTGTAGAGTACGAAAACAAATAAGCTATGAGTTTTAATACAAATATATATAACTCTCGTGGTGCCTTGACCACAAGACCTTACAATGGTACCTATGACAAACGAGATTTTGTAATTTAATTTTAATATTTATTGAATTAAATAAATATTTTTCGATGAATTAATTATTAGAATAAATAATTAATTGATGAAGTTGTGGTAGATTAATTTAATTATATGTGTTATATTTAGTAAATTAATGTGGAGAATGATTATTATTCAAGTATGTATTTATGTGAGCTTATCAATTAAATGAAATTTTTAATAATCATAATGTTATTTTAATTAATGTAATAATTAATTAGATATTTAATAATTTGACATTATTATTAATGAAAAAATTAAGTTTATGACTATGTGGATTTAATGAGAAATTATTATATTTTATCCAAATTAAATTAAATGAGATATTTGATTTATTTATAATTGGATGTGACATTATTAAACTATAGGATAAAAGAGTTATTAGATTAAATGAATTTGAGCCATTTTAGATTAACCAAACGAAGCCTTATAGGGAGTTCATAGCAGTTAACCCATGATTGGGCCAACTGACCACTCTGCACTAGGTTATTTTTTATAAAGTACGACGTCTTCTTTGTTTTCATTTGGTTGCTAAGTCTGGAAATAAGCAGAGAGAGATTGAGAATTCACAGAGTTAAATTGTCAGAGAAAATTTAGAGATTTTGAAGGATATTAAGAGTGAGGAATTGAAAAGCATCTAAGCCTACTAATTTATATTCTACACTCAGGGTAATCTCCTCCTTCCCAAATTTTAAATTTACGTTGTTTAAGTTTTCATAAATATGGCTTTCATTTTTCTGTTAAAATCCCTGCAATTGGAAATTTCTTTGATTATGGGTTTGTGTATGAGGTGTATCATATCATATTTGATTATATATAGATCTTATCATCAGTTTCATAATATTATGACGTATATTATTACTTCAAAATTTATAAAGTATAGAATATGGCCATATGGCCCTTATACGTAAATTTAATATGTCAAACATAAATTGTTTTGTAAAATTCACACTCATATATAATTATGCATGTTAAAACAAAGTAAACAAAACTTGAATGGATGGATTTAGTGTTATAATGAATCCGTGGCATTGAATTTTATGATTTATGTTGAAAACCTTCAAGAACATCAAGAACAGTGAAATTTACATATTTTAATTCTGTAATTATGTGTTTTAATGGGTTAAAATCATTCTATAAATGTTGGGTAATGATTATGTATGAATTCTAGCATGTGGGTATGTTAAATTGGTGAAATTAATGATCATGTAGTGTTTATTTCGCTGAACTCTGTGTTCTTCGCGAACTGAGAATCAAAATTTGAGTTTCAGTACCACGCCGCTTAACTCCAAAATCGAAGTCCTCAGCCAGCAGTGGCGCCAAGTATCCCATCGCAGCGTTGCCAAGATGATAGATAACAAAGAAATGGCATTTACTTTCAGCGTAATCATGCCCTGTAAATGAGTTTTTAAAATGTTTAAGTCTAGCAATGTATTATTAACTTAATCTAATGAACATAAAAACTTGTTAGACATATAATGAGGTGTTAAAATAAATTCTTAACACGTCCATAATACAATTACGTGTGAATTGAACAATTGAATGCATAGTTAGCTTATTGTTCGTGAAGTCTTAATTTTTAAAATAAGTGTAGTAATTGACTAAATATATTCATGAATTCGAGTTAGACAAAAGAATAAACTTGTGATGACAAGTACGTTGACTGGTATTATGAATGTAAATGATATGTAGGATTTAAATCAAGGAACGAGTTTAATTAAAGTGTAATCTACGCACGAGGCAAGTTTCCTAACCCTACTTGTTATCGTTATATAAGTGATGAATTCATATTTCTACATTGAGCAAGTTCTCATTATTATTGATCAAGTCTGTTTTGTTATATTAAAGCCTATTAATCTTTCAAGCATGATGTTGTTATACAATACGTATTCTATTGTATACCTTTTGAGATTTTATTCAAGTTAAATATTCAGTTACTGTTAAACCTTGTTAGACTAGCGAACCCTTAATGATTCGACTAGTCCATAGTTGATGAACGTTCTAAATTTCAAAACCCTTATTGAATTATCCAAACCAAACTTCCTTTGGTGCGGACTCTGATGTCAAACTGAGATGAACAACCCTGTATAGGGATTTCTTATGTGTTAGTGTTAAGATATTGTGCACAGATGGTACTAAGGGCTGATCCCCCTAAGTACGAGTAGAAGAGTCCATAGTCTTATGATTGTTAAAGGTTTCAAGGTCTTATGACCCTAAAAAATCTTATGACCCTCAGAAATCTTTTGATTCTTGTTATTCATTCTTAATTCAAAAGTTGAGCTTTTATTTCAGAAGTCTTTGATTCACTCGCATGTTATTATATATTGTTATTTCATTTTTAAACTTGCGGGCATTCATGCTCACTCTTGCGTAATAATAACATTGTAGTTAAGAACGAAAGGTGCGATGAGCCTTCTACTAGCAAAGGCAAGGGCAAAGCTAATAAGTGATGAGGACTTGCTAATTAATTTTAGAAGGTTATTGTAAAGACTTGATGTAGTTTAAGACTTATTTGTTTATGTTTCCGCACAGATGTTTAAGGTTAGTTTAACCTGGGATTGTATTTATTATTTAGATGTTGCAACCCCGTAAGGGGAGGATTTATTTCTATCTATTGTATGGTTTGCATTTAGTATGGGTAGATAGATAGATGATATTTGTATAGTAAACACCAAATCATGTGGAAATTTAAGTACCCAGATTTGGGGTTTCACAGGTTTGTATCAAAGCTATAGGTTATGAACCTTGGGTGGGGGAACAACCTTAGGTAGTAGCCTTATAGGAAGAACATAGTGATGGAAAACTCTTATCGAGTTCTAGGAAATGAATTTATGTAATTCATTGAAGATAATAGAAGACTTTATGTGCTTATGTGTCAAATTATGTGCTCATTAGTACGACTTAATAACTAAAACTTGAAATTATGTTGTCAGGATGTCTGAAATTGGAGGATCTAGTCGAGCTGGGGAGGAGGAACCCCGAGTACCTATAATACCAACAGAGGAAGACCCTTGAGACATTCATGTCGTTAGGGAGCAGTTGGTACAGAGAGAGTCATCTCCATTGATTTCCGTTGTTGGTCAGGAGCATGAACCTGAGACTGATCCGGAGGAGGATCCTGAGGAGGAAGATGAAGAGGAAGAAGAGGAGTTCCCACCGCACTCCATTGATGCTGAGATGTACGACGTGTTATATGACAGTAACATTGAGTTACGAGACAATGTCCAGGATCTGACTGAGCAGGCGATTATTCAGTAGATTACTCTCGAGCAGAAGGAGAGGGAAATTGAGACTCTTCACACACGACTGGGAAATGTAGAATGGGATTTGGTCCACGAGAAGGGTCCAATCGAGGAGATAGAGAAGTTGAAGAAGGAACTGAAGGAAAGCTCTGAAAAGCTGATCATAGCAGAGGAGGGCTGGGTAAGAGAGTCACGTCGTGCTAACCTTGCGGAAGAGGATGGTCGTGCAAAGAAGGCTAAGCTTGGGGAGACGTACTCTACACTTAATAAGGCAATGGATGAGGCCCAGGATCGAGTTTTGAGGTACCCAATTCAGATCGAAGGGCTACCATCGTACATGTTAGATTGTAGAACGATGTCTCGCATCATGGAAGAGGAGCGTAGCAAGGCTATTCAGCGCCTTAACCAGCAGTCATAGGATTTGTTGAATTATGTGAAATACTTATTTGGTATTTAGATGTATATTCTGATGTAGTTATGAACAAAGGAATATTTTAATATTTAAATCATGTGGATTCTTTATCTCAGGATAGTTAATGTAAATAGCAGTGATGCTATCGTTTGATGTTAAAACTTTTGATTTGAATAAATATATCAAGTTGTTTGAGATAATATGTTAAATAATTATATTAAATTGTTGAGTTAAGTCTTAACTATTTAGAGAATTTAATAGAGATTTAATAAGCATATATTTTAACAGAAATATACCGCCAAGAAGAAGACAACAACGTCAAGCAGCTCAAGAAGGATCTACAAATAACAACAATAACGCCAATGCTAATCCTGTTCAGCAATCGGTTAACTTGCTAGCTGGAGCAATGAATAATCAACCTCAAGCTCCACCAAATACAACATTTAAAGATTTCAAGGCGGTAGGACCGCCAGAGTTTAAAGGTTCCATGAACCCAATTGAGGCTCAAACGTGGGTTATGGAAATGGAAAAGGTTTTCGATGTTGCTAGAGTTAGAGAAGACTAGAAGACTGCTTTCACAACGTTTATTCTGAAGTCTGAAGCCAATTACTGGTGGCAAGCAAACAAGGTCCGTGGAGGTGAAGGCGTGATTACTTGGGAGAGGTTCAAAGAGATGTTTTTTGAGATGTATTTCCCGACCAGCTCGCAGAACCAAATGGAGGTTCAGTTTCTGGAGTTGAAGCAGGGAAATATGACCGTACCAAATTATGTGGCTAGATTCAACGAGTTGGCGAGGTTTTCCCCGTATCAAGTACACACGGATGAGAGAAAAACAAGAAGGTTTGAACAAGGACTGAAGCCCTGGGTATATAGCAAAGTATCAATGTTTCAGCTAAACACTTTTACTGGAGTACTAGAAAAGGCCATCCTCGCTGAAGGTGGAAGCGATGTGGTAACCAAGTATAATCTGGATCAGAAGAAGAAGAAGACTGAAAGTGAAGGAAATAACAAGGCTAGTGGAAGTGGCACAGGAGGTGGTAATTTTAATCAAAAGAAGAGGTGGAATGACAACTCATCATCGGGGAATCATCAAGGAAGTCAGAAGAAGAAGATTGAAGCATGCCCGACCTACGGGAAAGCTCATCTGGGGGTTTATATGAAGGGAAAGCGGGTGTGCTACAATTGTGGTAAGGAGGGCCACATAGCACCTAACTGTCTTAACCCAAAGAAGGGTGTCTGCTTCACTTGTGGTTCAAAGAATCATCTGGCAAGAGACTGTCCTAAGAAGGGATCTGGAGGGGCAGGATCAGGAGGAAATAAGGGAAACAACAGTGGAAGCGCCTTGACTATCACTGGACCAACCGCAACCAACCAACCGACGGCCAGGACTTTCAACATGACGGTGCAGGATGCAATTCAGTCTCGTGATGTGGTGTCAGGTATCATTCCGATCAATAAAGTTAATGCTTATATATTATTTGATTCGGGTGCTACTTGTTCCTTTATATCCGATGACTTTGCTAAGAATTTAGATTTGCCTAAGGATGAGTTGGATTACCCCATGAATATAGAAATTGCAAATAGAGAAATAATCCCTAGTAAGTACGTACATAAGAATTGTAGAGTGGATATTAAGGGTAATATCATGAATGTAGATCTTATCCCTATTCAACTTGGGGAATTTGACGTTATCTTGGGGATGGACTGGTTATTCAATTACGGGGCTGTAATTGATTGCCAAAAGAAGCGTATTAACCTTATGACTCCGTCAAATGTTGTGTTTTATGGTAGCAAGTCGCCAGAACAAGCGAAGTTGTTCGACGATGTGTTGCAGCCGTAAGTTGTTAAGACAAGGCTGTGTAGGATATTTAGCTTACATAGTCGACAGTCATAAAGAGAATCCGAAAATAGAGGAGATACTAGTAGTGAGAGACTTCGTTGATGTCTTTCCAAACGATTTTCCAGGCCTTCCGCCAGATAGAGAGGTTGATATCGTGATCGATTTGGCGCCAGGAACCGCTCCAATATTGAAGGCACCATACCAAATGGCACCACTAGAGATGAAAGAATTAATGGTAAAACTGCAAGAATTACTAGACAAGAAGTACATTCAACCAAGCGTATCGCCGTGGGGAGCGCCGGTGTTGTTTGTGAAAAAGAAGGATGGAACGATGCGGCTCTGCATTGACTACAGAGAATTGAATAAGGTCACAATTAAGAATAGATATCCATTACCGAGGATCGATGATCAGTTTGATCAAGTAAAGGGAGCAAAATAATTTTCCAAGATTGATTTGAGAAGAGGTTATCATCAAATGAAGGTAAGACCAGAGGATGTACCGAAGACAGCGTTCAGAACACGATATGGTCACTACTAATTTTTGGTTATGTCGTTTGGTCTAATGAATGCTCATGTAGCATTTATGGGATTAATGAATGGTGTTTTCCAACCGTTTTTGGACAAGTTCGTAGTGGTATTTATAGATGACATTTTGGTTTACTCGAAACCAAGGAAGAACATGAAGAGCATTTGAGATTACCGTTGGAAGTGTTGAGGAGGGAGAAGTTGTATGCCAAGTTTTCGAAATACGAATTTTGGATCGAGCGAGTGCAATTTCTTGGGCATGTGATCGATAAAAACGGAATTTCGGTAGATCCATCCAAGGTCGAAGTGTGATTAACTGGGATCAGCCAAGGACGCCGTCGGAAGTACGAAGTTTTCTTGGATTGGCAGGTTATTACAGAAGGTTCATACAAGACTTTTCCAAGATCGCAACTCCGTTAACGAATTTAACTCGAAAAGCTGTAAAATTTGTTTGGACGGAGAAGTGTGAGAAAAGCTTTCAAGAATTGAAGAAGAGGTTAAGTACAGCACCTGTGTTGTCTTTTCTGGACCATACATGAAATTTTGTTGTTTATAATGATGCGTCGCATAAAGGACTTGGTTGTGTGCTGATGCAAAACGACAAAGTCATTGCGTATGCATCACGACAATTGAAGGATTATGAGAAGGGATATCCGACCCACGACTTGGAATTAGCTGCAGTTGTTTTTGCTTTGAAAATTTGGAGGCACTATCTCTACGGGGAGAAGTGTGAAATATATACAGACCATAAGAGTTTGAAATATACACAGAAGGACTTGAATATGCGCCAAAGAAGGTGGTTGGAGTTAATTAAGGACTTCGACTGTGAGATTTTATACCATCCGGGTAAGGCAAATGTAGTTGCCGATGCCTTAAGTAGAAAGGGCCGGGAGAAGTTGATGATGCTGACCACTTAGAAGGAACTAATTTCAGCAATGGAGAAGTTAGAACTGGAAGTGAAGTATCCTATGGAAATTGATGAAAAGCTGTTCCAAATGAAATCTAGTACAACTCTACTAGATAAAGTAAAGGAGGCTAAGCTTCAGGACGAAGAATGCAAAAAGGTGACAAAGAAGATATTTGAAGGAACCAAACCAAGATTTAAGATGGATAAGGAAGGAAATACTATGATTTGAGAGTAGAATTTGGGTACCGCCAGTACCTGAAATTAGGGAAGATATTTTGAGTGAGACTCATAGCTCACGATATTCGATTCACCCTGGTAGTACCAAGATGTATCAAGATTTTCGACAACACTTCTGGTGGCCAAATTTGAAACGTGATGTTGCAGAATGTGTTGCCAAGTGTCTGACCTGTCAGAAAGTGAAAGCAGAACATCAAAGACCAAGTGGGTTGCTACAACCGTTGGAGATCCCAGAATGGAAATGGGAACATATTACAATGGACTTCGTGGTTGGCTTTCCGACGACTCAGAAAGGCTACGACGTAGTATGGGTTATCGTTGATCGACTAACAAAATCCTCACACTTCCTTCCGATAAAAATCAGATTCAACTTAGATCAGTGGGTAAGATTATATGTAAAAGAGATTGTTTCGAGGCACGGAGTGCCGATTTCAATTGTTTCCGATAGGGATTCGCGCTTTACATCGAACTTTTGGAAACATCTATAGGAATGCATGGGTACGCAATTGCGAATGAGTACGGCTGTTGCCTCTTTTTTACGACTAACAAAAGAGCTCTAACTCATGAAAGCATACATGCGTCAACAAGTAATACAGAGCAAGTAAAGTATCGATCCTACAGAGAAAGTTGTTTAACTTAAACTACTATTCATTAATTAAATCACTATATTTATATGCTCACACTATGGATTAAACTTGGTTTGTTCCTGAATTGCAAATAGCAACTAAAACAATATAAACGATATAATAAATGATATTGGAACTAATGGGATTCTAACTTCATTCAATATTTCATTCCATCGCCACTATCATGCCTGACTTGTTCACATGTCATAGGAAAGTAGCCAAGAGCACTAAAAGAGTATTAGCCATTTTTCAATGCACTAAGACCTACTTACACACAAGATCCACAGATGATAGACTTATGTAATCATCAATATAACCAACATCACTATATGTCTATGTGAAATTGCAACTATATTGATTTTAAGTTCAAGCTCTTATCTTAACTTATACTATGAAAAAAGATATGTCTATCCGGTTCACTAAAATACATAAGCCATATAACACGCCCCTATATATGTATACTATCATGATTATAAATTCATATTTGCATGTTCATTGTCAATTCCATACAAATACTAAAATGAATGGTGATCAAGCATTCATGTATGCAAAATAATCATGATAGACATCCCATATAATATGCAAAACAACCCCGCATTTAAGTGTGCAATCAAACTACATAATAAAATCATTAGAATCCCATAATGGAGTTTAGTTCACGATCAACCAAAAAGCCATTATGGGACCAAAGTTAAACATGATCAATAAGCAACAATTGAAAGATGAAAGATGAAACTATCAAACCCAATCACTTTGAATACACATCAATATTCAATCCTCATAAGATTCCAAAGAAAAACTAATATTAATAATCCGCTCAGAGAAATCCTAAGAAGGAGTAGAAAAGTAGAGTTATAGCCTCCTTTTACGCTGAATCCTCTCTAGAAAGTAAACACCCAATTACGATGTAAAGATACGTGAAAACTAATAAAATGTCGAATGATACCCCGACACCACCAGAATCGCTTTTAAATCAAATACAACCTTTAAAATTTGGAAATAAAATAAAACACATCAAGAAGATCGATATCGCACATGGCCGCTGCTCTTTCCAAGATTATAGTCTCGCCACCAGACTTGCGAAAGAGGTTCAGATGTTTGGTCGATCTCGCACGCAAGCAAGCGCCAATAAGTTTGTCTTTCTCGCGCCATGAGACTTGGCAAGAGCATCCAAGATCCGGTCAGGTAATCGCGCGCGCGCGCATTTTTAAGGCTATTTTTCCTCGCGCATACTGCAGCGACTTGCAATCTGCAGATCCCGGTTCCTATTTTCCCATCACTGCCGCTTGCTTTCTTCACCATGCTTTATCTCCTTGCACTAATGCACCTTCATGCCATGCATATCCCATTTTTACCTCGTTTCAAGCATCCATTTGCCTTATGCTCCATAACACCACCAAAACAGGCCGATTCATGCACTTATTCACCAAAAGGAGTTTTAAGAACGTGCAATGCAAATTAACATGAAATGCAGCTAAAACAGACTAAAATGTACTTGAGATGGGCATAGTTCGCATGAATTGGTACTCCATAAGTAGGTAAAAATCCTACTTATCAAATACCCCCAAACTTGAACCATTGTTTGCCCTCAAGCAATGCATACTAATGAATAATGAATGATGCAACTACATTACTATGCACTTAATTCTCATATTGTCCCAACCATTATAGTATATTCAAATTCAATTTGCCTCAAATAAGTTTTTCTAGATTTGAGAATACAAATTCAAACCAAACTACAGTCATAATGTCATATACTCAAATAATTCACCAATGCTATACAGATGCTGTGTGTGTGTGTGTTGTGTTCGCCCAGTACTTGCTTTAGATGTAGAATGTTCATGTTATCTTGCTTAAACTAGAAAAATTATAGCATCAATCAAGACTTATGTTTATATATGCGACTTGAACTATTCCAACATCTTAAAATAAACTAAGGTTCAACAATGAGTTTATCTGCTTTATTCTACCCACGAGGGTGAATTTCGCTTTTTCTCATGTGTTTTATTGCTATTTTTCAATTCTTTCTTTTTCATACGACCGCACAATGTCTTACTCCATTAGGCACACCGCTACCCCTTAGTGAGCTTTCACCAACGACTCCTGCAAACCATGAAAGACCTTAGGGCGCTAGTGTAGAGATAATCCCCTCAAAGCATTTTTACTTAAGTAGCTGGGCCTCAAATAAGACTAGCCATGCTATTTCTACTTTTTTTTCTTTTTTTTTTTTTTATACACGATACCCATGTTTTCTCGTAGTTTAAAAATTGATGTTTTATACAGCCTCCAAGCCACTTTTCACATATTTCTTTTTAACACTACATTTTTCCGTCGAAAGCAAAACACACGTGTTTTTATACCTACAAGTGCTTGTGAACCCATTTGTGCAAACCGAGAGCATGTATACAACATTATGAATTTCATTGTATAAAACGTTATAACTCAAATTTCATGTTATCCAAAATATTCCGTAATTCATTTAAAACTTCACTCTCATCATCAAGTAGACAAATTTTTTTTCTAAACTAAAGAATCATGAGGTATGCAACATGCAACTATGTGCTAAAATGTAGTCTAAACATACACATAAAAATTAAACTAATCATGCAAAACTATATGAATCATGTAAAACTAATCATGCAAAACTAATAAAAAAAAAAAAAAAAATACTAACTACAACCTAATACCCCAAAACTTAAAATATTCAATGTCCCAATCAATGAAGGTAAAAGGTATGAAAACTCCCCTAATTATTTGCGGTTGTGCCACCTCCTCGGGTGGTGAGTCCGGCAGGTGGATATGGTGTCGCTGTTCCAAACCGAGGCCATTCTTGTGTTGTTCCTTGTTGCAAAACGCTTTGCCTAAAGCCCTTGTGAGTCCCGGCCGCAAATGTGCCCAAATTGTCGTGACATGGCATCGACCAAGGCCTCCAACCTTTGAGTCGCCGATCGCCATTGGTGGCACGCCAAGGCGCGGGACGGGCCCGCTTCATCCTATTTGCGGGGGTGGTTGTTATTAATCTGGAAAAATGGGATGAAGGATGAATCCTAATCCGCGTGGATGCGGTACACCACCTGTCCACTCCTTGAAATTTGCTATAGTAGCATGAGTGATTACATGGTGTGAGTACTGCAGCGGCTCATTATGCCATTGGATTCCTTGTTAAGTACAGAGCATGGCTATCACTAACGCATGCGGAATTGTCCCATTTCTATTCCCACGCATATAATTCAGCATGTTTTTGTGGATTAATAGGCCGATATCGATGTACTTCCCTTTGATGATTCCCCATAAAATAATCTCCCGCTCCGTTGGTATGGCATTATAATGAGCTGACGGAATGAGCTTGGCACAAATAAACAGGTTCCAAGCTTGGGCATACCGATTCAATGCTGACGACAGAAACGATTTTGGTTCTATTGTTCCTGTATTATACTTCCATTTGGTGCCCAGGATACACAAATCAGTAATCACAACTGCGAGATCCGTCTCCAAGTACTCGCCTTCTAACCAATTATCTAATCTTAGAGAGGTGCATCATATATGTTGAATACTTCTCGATCGCTGGAAGGGCGATAATTCACATGTTCGCTTTCGAACAATCATAATGCCCTCGTTAGCAACTCCGCGGCATTATCATAAAATTCTCGAACAATCCCCACCGAATGGGCATAGAGATGCAGCTTAAACCAACCCAATCTCGCTCACATCATCATCCGCCAAAGTTGGCCATCCTGCTTTGCTTGGCTGAACTCTGCTCCTTCACAAGAGATTTGGCCATACTCGATAATAGTCTTGTCAGGCTTCCAAACCGACAAATCTGCTTCGCCCAAGACCTCCTCTTCCTGGTGATCGGAAGAAAATTAGGATGAAGATGAGAGTGAGATTGCACGTGCTTGTTTTGGACCCATGTGGTGATGATAGAGATATTGGGAAGGAATTGTTGATGAATGTTCCTCATATTTAGTGCTTCACACCCCAAAAAGAACCCTAAAATTATGCCAGGAACGTGATGGTTGGGTATGCACTGTGATAAGAGTTACTTAGCCGTCTGAATATAGGAGATATAATAAGTTACGACTTTTATAGTTGAAGATAAACCAAACTCAGACTGCAACTCGGATTTGTGGCTTAAAAAGAAAATTCCACGTCTGCGATAACGCGCGGCCGCGCGGCTTGACTATGGAATTCAGGCGCGGGAGCACGAATGGCTAGACTGGTATGCTCTATGCAGCATACAAGCTGCATGCGCATGGGTGCTTTTATGCATTTATGCATCGCATACGATCGCATGCTTCTCTTGTGTTATTACATTGTCATATGTAATTTGTAGGTGCATCAAGAGAGAAATGTGTGCTATCCATTGCACCTGCAATTCATCAATAAACGACATCAGAACAGATTTTTATCACATACATCATTTTATGTAATCAAGATACACGCTCCCCTATACTCTCAGCTATTATGTAATTGTGTTAACTTAGGAAGTAATAAATCAACGAGATAAAGAAAGAGTGAAAGAGAAATTTTAGATAAGTAAAATAATGGGTTGCCTCCCATCCAGTGCTAAGTTATAGTCAATTAGCTTGACTGTCTCTGAAGCTCAGGTTGAAGAAAGAATTGAGGTGAATTTCTGTCTGTCTACCTCACCACCATAGTAATGTTTTAAACTCTGACCATTCACCATAAAAGGCTTATCGGGCGACGTATAGAGTATTTCGATTGCACCATGCGAAAAAACAGTTTTCACTGTGAATGGTCCTGACCATCTCGATTTCAGCTTTCCAGGAAAAAGTTTAAGTCTAGAGTTGTACAGCAAAACCCTTTGTCCTGGTTCAAATGCTCTCTCAATGATTTTTCGATCATGCCATTTTTTCACTTTCTCCTTATAAAGTTTCAATTTTCGTATGCTTGCAGTCTGAATTCATCCAACGCATTGAGTTGGTAAAGGCGATTCTCCTCGATAGTTGTTAAATCAAAATTTAGCTTTTGAATGGCCCAATATGCTTTATGCTCTAGCTCCATGGGAAGGTGGCAGGCTTTTCCATACACAAGTTGAAAAGGTGACATTCCTAACGGTGTTTTATACGCTGTCCTATAAGCCCATACTGCATCATCTAGCTTCAACGACCAGTCTTTCCGTGTGGGATTTACAACATTCTCCAGAATTCTCTTGACTTCTCGATTAGACACTTCTGCTTGGCCATTCATTTATGGGTGGTATGCTGTAGCGATGCGATGCTTCACCCCATATTTAGCCAACAAAGTTGTAAACTACCTGTTATAAAAGTGACTGCCTTCGTCACTGATGATAGCCCTTGGAGTCCCAAACCTCGTGAAGATACTTCTATGTAAAAATCTGAGGACAACCTTAGCATCATTTGTCGGCAGAGCTACCACTTCTACCCATTTCGAGACATAATCAACAGCAAACAGAATGTAGAGATTTCTGCAAGAAGAAACGAACGGCCCCATGAAATCAATTCCCCATACATCAAAAATTTTGACTTCAAAGATTGTATTTAAAGGCATTTCATTCCTTTTAGATTTGTTTCCCATTCGCTGACATTTATCACATTGCTGGACAAAATTGACGATCCTTGAAAATCATTGTCGCCCAGTAGAATCCTCGCCAGTAATATTCTCGACGTTGCTTTTCACCTCCATAGTGTCCGCCATACATAGTAGAGTGACAATCCTGCATAATCCTCTCGGTCTCGCGATATGGAACACACCTGCGTATAACTTGATCAAAACATTGTTTGAACAAATAAGGCTCATCCCATATGTACCATTTGACATCATGCAGAAATTTCTTCTTCTGATAGCCCACCACATCGGAAGGTAGCAATTTACTTACCAAATAGTTCGCATAATCTGCAAACCATGGCACTTCCCCTTTCACCACAAACAACTGTTCATCTGGAAAAGATACATTAATTAACATCATGTCGTTTGTTTCCCTTTCCGGATTCTCAAGTCGCGATAAGTGGTCCGCCACTTGGTTTTCAGTGCCCTTCCTGTCCTTAATTTCCAAATCATATTCCTGCAGTAGTAAAATCCATCTGATCAACCGAGGCTTTGCATCCTTTTTTGTCACTAAATGCCGAATATCAGCGTGATCCGTATACACTATCACCTTTATGCTGATCAAATATGCTCGAAATTTATCAAAGGCGTACACTACTGCTAGTAATTCTTTCTCCGTGGTGGTATAGTTCAACCGTAAGGCTGTAAGGGTCTTTACCGCATAGTAAATAACATGGAACATCTTCTCTTTCCTTTGTCCCAAAGCAGCCCCTACAGCGTAATCACTAGCATCACACATCAGCTCGAAAGGCAATTCCCAATCTGGAGCAGTAATAATTGGTGCCGATGTTAATTTTCCTTTCAGTTGCTCGAATACCGACACGCAAGCCTTATCGAAGATAAAATGCGCATCCTTCTCTAATAAACTGCATAATGGTTTAGTTATCTTGGAGAAGTCTTTTATAAATATGCAGTAGAAACCTACATGGCCCAAAGAGCTACGAACACCTTTTACTGAAGTAGGTGGTGGCAATTTCTCTATAGTTTCTAACTTTTCCCTATCTACCTTGAGTCCCTTCTTCGATACTTTGTTTCCAAGTATGATTCCTTCATGTACCATAAAATGGCATTTTTCTCAGTTTAGTACCAGATTTATTTCAACACATCGCTTCAACACCAGCACCAAATTTTTGAGACATAGGTCAAACGAGTCTCCAAAAACTGAGAAGTCATCCATAAATACTTCCACATTATGCTCTACCATATCTGAAAATATAGCCATCATGCATCTCTGAAAAGTGGTTGGAGCGTTGCATAACCCAAAAGACATCTTTCTGAAGGCAAATGTGTCGTATGGACATGTGAAAGTTGTATTCTCTTGGTCTTCTGGAGCTATCATTATTTGATTGTAACCCGAATATCAATCCAATAGGCAATAGTATTCATGACCTGCTAATCTGTCCAGCATCTGATCAATGAATGGTAATGGAAAATGATCTTTCCTTGTGGCTTTATTAAGCTTACATGTAGTCCATGCAAACTCTCCACCTCTGCCACTGCTCGTGGTTGGAATCAACTCGTTGTTCTCATTAGTCACCACCGCCATGCCACCTTTTTCTAAGACACACTACACTAGGCTCACCCATGAGCTGTCTGAGATAGGATAGATTATTCATGCATCCAACCATTTTAGTACCTCTTTCTTAACAACTTCTTTCATTATCGGATTAAGTTTCCTTTGCTGCTCAACCGATGGTTTACTTTCATCTTCCATCAGGATTTTATGTATACAAAATGAAGGGCTGATCCATTTGATATCCGCTATGGTCCATCCAATCGCTGATTTGAACTCTCGGAGTACCTGTAGCAGTTTTTCTTCCTGAAAAGATGTTAATGCAGAAGAAATAATCACAGGGAGCTTAGAATCTATTTTTAAAAATGCGTACCTGAGATGATCTGGAAGTGGTTTCAATTCAAGTTCTGGAGGTGTCTCCAAAGATGGTTTTAATTTTACGGTGGTTTCTCTTGCTTTTGTCAATGGTTCAATAGGTATCCTGAATTTCCTGACTTGTAGAGTGGAATCCATATATTACACAAGTTCATCCAGCCTCGCCGTCCTCCACATCCTAATTTTCAAAAATTACCTACTCAAAGGTTTAAAGAACCACGCCTTTTGTACTTCATCATTTATGACCTGTTCCACCAACTCAACCAAGAAACATTCTGCTTCATCTGTTGGAAACTTCATAGCTTTGAAAACATTAAAGGTGATTTCTTGATCATGAACACGTATAGTGAGTTCCCCCTTCTGCACATCTATCAGAGTTTTTCCTATGGCTAAGAATGGTCTTCCTAATATGATTGGTATATTTTTGTCCTCCTCGTATTCTAGAATGATGAAATCAGCTGAGAAAATAAACTTGTCCACCTTAACCAACACATCCTCAACAATTCCTCATGGATATGTGATCGATCTGTCAGCTAGCTGTAATGATATGTTTATCGGCTTTGGATCAGGCAATCCCAACTGATTAAACACTGATAAGGGCATCAAATTTATGCTTGCCCCAAGATCACATAAACACTTACTGAAATTCAACTTTCCTATGGTACATGGGATGGTGAAACTGCCTGGATCCTTCAGCTTTGGAGGTAATTTCTGTTGAAGCACTGCACTGTATTCCTCTACCAAGGCTACTGTCTCAAACTCATCTAATCTCCTCTTCCTTGATAATATACCGTTCATAAACTTGGCGTAGCTAGGCATTTGTTCCAATGCCTCGGCGAAGGGTATGTTGATCTGTAGCTTTTTGAACACCTCCAAGAATTTGCTGAACTATTTATCTTCTCTTTTCTTCATTAATCTCTGTGGATACGGAACCTGAATGTGCTTTGGTGGTACTGGACTCTTAACTGTCTCCTCTGAGCCTACTTTGTCTTTCTCTTCTTGCCGATCCTCAGATTTCTCCAAATTTTCCAAATTTCATTGGTCGTTCCTCTACTCTCGCGCCGCCAAGGCTCTCCTCAAGATATCTCGCATGCAAGCATGCGACTTCATAATAGTCGATGATCTTTTCCCAGATCTCAATGTAATCGTTTGGCATTGTTCCTTCCCTTCTCTTCTTTTATTCGTCTCCATATTACTTGGCAATGAACCCTGGGCCTGTTAGTAAGCATGTTCGCCATCTGCCCCATTTGAGTTTCTAGATTCTTTATAGCCACTACTTGGCTCTTGATCATAACCTCTGTGTTTGCCATATATTTCATCACCATCTCCTCCACTTCTGATTTCTTTTCTTGCTAAGGTGCAATTGAAGTGTGATGTTGCTGTTGTTGTTGAGAAAATCCTGGCAGAAAGGGTGGTCTAGGATTAAATTGCGGCTGCACTAGATGCGCCTGAAATTGATTGTTTGGTTGAAACCGAGTCATTGATTCCTCGATTATTCGACCAACTAAAATTTGGATGATTTCATTGTTGGGGTGGTATGTGTTCAAATCGGCCTTGGTCTTTTCTCAGTTCCTCACATATCGCATCGATTCTCGAAATGATAAGACATTGGTCCGCCGAGTGTGACCCCGCACAAATCTCACATATGTACGCAACTGTCTTTACCTTTCCTTCAGCCAAAGTATCTATCTTCTTTGCCATAGCTACCATCTGTGCTAATAGCTGAGTAATGGCATCAACCTCCAATACACCTGTAACTGTGGTTTATGGCATTCAGGATATAGGATTCTGAAAATCATTTGATGCAATTGTCTTGATAAGATCATAAGCTTCCTCATAGCTCTTTGCCCATAATGCACCTCCTGCAGCTGCATCTACAATCGGTCTCGACTGCCATCCCAATCCATTATAAAACGTGTTAATTAACATCCAATCTGGCATACCGTGATGTGGGCACTTTCTCAGCATTTCTTTGTATCTCTCCCATGCTTCATGTAATGATTCGCCCTGTTGTTGCTCAAATTGAGAGATAGTTGTCCTCATCTTTGTAGTCTTAGCCATTGGGAAAAACTTAGCTAAGAATTTTTGTGCTAAATCCTCCTATGTAGTTATAGATCCTTTTGGCAGAGAATGAAGCCAACTTTTTGCTTTATCCCTCAATGAAAATGGCAACAACCTTAGTCTAATAGCATCCTCCGTCACACTGTTGTATCTGAATGTATCACAAATTTTAATGAAACTCAATAGATGTTCATTCGGATCATCCGTAGTAAAGACCCCAAATCGAATCGTATTCTCGCACCATTTGAATAGTGCCAGTCTTGATCTTAAAGGTATTGGCCGCTATCGCTGGTCTGACTATGTTGGACTGTAGTCCGCTTGATATTGGGCATGGAATACTCTTTCGAGAGCCTCGATGCTCCTCTCTTTGTTCCTCTACTTGTGCATCGGCAGCCATGTTAGTCGTCGTGTTTTCCAACTGTTTGTAAATTTCACTTTTTCCAACCTCTCCCGCTTATATTATCCTCGAATATGTGTTAACTCGGGGTCAGGTTGACCGTAAAGCATAAAAATTTATCCAAATTCTCAAACAAAACCAAAAAAAAAACTGAAATGAGACAAGACTAGATTTGTCTAAGTCAAACAATATAGCTTAAAACTAATGATAATAATACTAAATTAAACGCCTTTCCCCGGCAACGGTGCCAAAAACTTGTTGCCTCTTTTTTACGACTAACATAAGAGCTCTAACTCATGCAAGCATACATGCGTCAACAAGTAATACAGAGCAAGTAAAGTATCGATCCCACAGAGAAAGTTGTTTAACTTAAACTACTATTCATTAATTAAATCACTATATTTATATGCTCACACTATGGATTAAACTTGGTTTGTTCCTGAATTGCAAATAACAACTAAATTAATATAAACGATATAATAAATGATATTGGAACTAATGGGATTCTAACTTCATTCAATATTTCAATCCATCGCCACTATCATGCCTGACTCGTTCACATATCATAGGAAAGTAGCCAAGAGCACTAAAAGAGTGTTAGCCATTTTTCAATGCACTAAGACCTACTTACACAGCATCCACAGATGATAGACTCTATGTAATCATCAATATAACCAACATCACTATATGTCTATGTGAAATTGCAACAAATTGATTTTAAGCTCAAGCTCTTATCTTAACTTATACGATGAAACAGTATATGTCTATCTGGTTCACGAAATACATAAGCCATATATCACAGCCCTATATACGTATACTATCATGATTATAGTCCATTTTTGCATGTTCATTGTCAATTCCATACAAATACTGAAACGAATGGTGATCAAGCATTCATGTATGCAAAATAATCATGACAGACATCCCATATAATATGCAAAACAACCCCGCATTTAAGTGTGCAATCGAACTACATAATAAAATCCGTTAGTATCCCATAATGGAGTTTAGTTCATGACTGAACCAAAAGCCATTATGGGACCAAAGTTAAACATGATAAATAAGCAACAATTGAAAGATGAAAGATGAAACTATCAAACCCAATTGCTGAATACACATCAATATTTAATCCTCATAAGATTCCAGCAAAAACTAATATTAATAATCCGCTCTCATAGAGAAATCCCAAGAAGTTGTAGAAAAGTAGAGTTATAGCCTCCTTTTACGTTGGAATCCTCTCTAGAGAGTAAAAACCCTAATTACGATGTAAAGATACGTGAAAAACTAATAAAATGCCGAATGATACCCCGACACCGCCAGAATCGTTTACATCGCAGCGATCACAAGGCTTCTTCCAAAGATGAGAGTCTCGCAAAACCAGAGACTTGCAGTAGGTTCGTATGATTGGCTGATCTTGCGCGCAGGCGCGCGCTCCATAGGCTTGTCTTTCTCGCGGCCACGCGGCTTGCAATCTGCAGATCCTGGTTCCTGTTTTCCTACAGCTGTTGTTGCTTGCTTAATCATGCTTTATCTCCATGCACCAAAGCACCTTCATGCCATGCATATGCCATCCTTTTACCTCGTTTCAAGCATCCATTTGCCTTATACTCCATAACACCACCAAAACAGTCGATTCATGTATTTATTCACCAAAAGGAGTTTTAAGAACGTGCAATGCAAATTAACATGAAATATAGCTAAAACAGACTAAAATGTACTTGAGATGGGCATAGTTTGCATGAATTGGTACTCCATAAGTAGGTAAAAATCCTACTTATCAACGGCATATCACCCTCAAACATATGGACAGAGCGAAAGAACGATTTAGACATTAGAAGATATGTTAAGAGCCTGTGTGATGGACTTTAAAGGAAATTGGTACGATCATCTACATTTGAGAGTTCGCCACAATAATAATGCTTACTACCACGCTTAGTATTGGCATGCCGCCTTATGAAGCATTATACTACAGAAGTGTGCGTAACTCCGCTTTCTTCGGGATGAAGTTGGCGAAAAGACAATTCTTAGGACCGTAATCGGTACAACAAAAAAGGTAGTAATAGTCAAAGTAATCCGAACACGACTGGTAGCAGCTCAAGATAGTTAGAAGAAATACGCCGATCCACATCATAAAAATGTTGAGTTTGAATCAGGTAGTTATGTATTCTTGAAGGTCTTTCCCTGAAGGGAAAGATCAGGTTTGGAAAGAAAGGAAAATTAAGCCCACGATTCTTTGGACCATTTGAAGTACTTAGAAGAATCAGAGAAGTTACGTATGAGGTAGCCCTACCTCCAGCACTCGAGAATGTCCACAACGTCTTCCATGTTTCTGTTTTACGACCCTACAAACCCGATTACAAGAATGTAATTGAATACGAACCCCTGCATTTTGAAAAAGACTTATCTTACGAAGAAATTCCTGTTCAAATTGTCGACAGAAAAAAATAAGTTCTCAGAAATAAAGTAAAACCTTCTGTTAAGGTAATTTGGAGGAACCACAACGCTGAAGAAGCTACGTGGGAACTCGAAGAGAATATGATGAAAAATTACCCTCATTTATTTACTTAATTTGTGTAAACGATTCTGGGGACATAATCTTTGTAAGGGGGGAGAATGTAACGGGGTCGAAATTATTGAGTCGTCATTCTGGGGACAGAATCCTTTTAAGGGGGGGAAAGATGTGACAAACGAGATTTTGTAATTTAATTTTAATATTTATTGAATTAAATAAATATTTTTCGATGAATTAATTATTAGATTAAATAATTAATTGATGAAGTTGTGGTAGATTAATTTAATTATATGTGTTATATTTATTAAATTAATGTGGAGAATAATTATTATTCATGTATGTATTTATGTGAGCTTATTGAATTAAATGAAATATTTAATAAGCATAATGTTATTTTAATTAATGTAATAATTAATTAGAGATTTAATAATTTGACATTATTATTAATGAGAAAATTAAATTTATGACTATGTGGATTTAATGAGAAATTATTATATTTTATCCAAATTAAATTAAATGAGATATTTGATTTATTTATAATTGGATGTGACATTGTTAAACTATAGGATAAAAGAGTTATTAGATTAAATGCATTTGAGCCATTGTAGATTAACCAAACGAAGCCTTATGGGGAGTTAATAGCAGTTAACCCATGATTGGGCCAACTGACCACTCTGAGCTCAGTTATTTTTTATAAAGTACGACGTCTTCTTAGATTTCATTTGGTTGCTAAGTCTGGAAATAAGCAGAGAGAGATTGAGAATTCATAGAGTTAAATTGCCAGAAAAAATTTAGACATTGTGAAGGAGATTGAGAGTGAGGAATTGAAAAGCATCTAAGCCTACTAATTTATACTCTACACTCAGGGTAATCTCCTCCTTCCCAAATTTTAAATTTACGTTGTTTAAGTTTTCATAAATATGGCTTTCATTTTTTTGTTAAAATCCCTGCAATTGGAAATTTCTTTGATTATGGGTTTGTGTATGAGGTGTATCATATCGTATTTGATTATATATAGATCCTATCATCAGTTTCATAATATTATGACGTATATTATTACTTCAAAATTTACAGAGTATAGAATATGGCCATATGGCCCTTATACGTAAATTTAATATGTCAAACATAAATTATTTTGTAAAATTCACACTCATATATAATTATGCATGTTAAAACGAAGTAAACAAAACTTGAATGGATGGATTTGGTATTATAACAAATCTGTGGCATTGAATTTTATTATTTATGTTCAAAACCTTCAATAACATCAAGAACAGTGAAATTTACATATTTTAAATCTTTAATTATGTGTTTTAATGGGTTAAAATCATTCTATAAATGTTGGGTAATGATTATGTATGAATTATAGCATGTGGGTATGTTAAATTGGTAACATTAATGATCATGTAGTGTTTATTTCGCTGAACTATGTGTTCTTCATGAACTGAGAATCAAAATCTGAGTTTCAGCAAGGCCAACTCCAGAATCAAGTCCCGCTACCGTACCAAGTATCCAAATTAAGAGAAGATTACTAGCAATAAGAATACTTGGCGCCATAGCAAATACTAAGACATAAGACAACAAAGTGGTACCATGAATGCCACTTAGCAGAATGGCCCAGAAATGAGTTTTTAAAATGTTTAAGTCTAGCAATGTGTTATTAACTTAATCTAATGAACATAAAAACTTGTTAGACATATAATGAGGTGTTAAAATAAATTCTTAACATGTCCATAACACAATTATGTGTGAATTAAACAATTGAATGCATAGTTAGCTTATTGTTCGTGAAGTCTTAATTTTGACAATAAGTGTAGTAATTGACTAAGTATAGTCATGAATTCGAGTTATACAAAAGAATAAACTCGTGATGACTAGTACGTTATAATTGCCTAGAATTATGAATGTAAATGATATATAGGATTTAAATCAAGGAACGAGTTTAATTAATGTGTAATCTACGCACGAGGCAAGTTTTCTAACCCTACTTGTTATCGTTATATAAGTGATGAATTCACCTTTCTACATTGAGTAAGTTCTCATTATTATTGATCAAGTCTGTTTTGTTATATTAAAGCCTAATAATCTTTCAAGCATGATGCTGTTATACAATACTTATTCTATTGTATACCTTTTGAGATTTTATTCAAGTTAAATATTCAGTTACTGTTAAACCTTGTTAGACTAGCGAACCCTTAATGATTCGACTAGTCCATAGTTGATGAAGGTTCTAAATTTCAGAACCCTTATTGAATTATCCAAACCAAACTTCCTTTGGTGTGGACTCTGATGTCAAACTGAGATGAACAACCCTGTATAGGGATTTCTTATGCGTTAGTGTTAAGATATTGTGCACAGTATGGTACTATGGGTTGATCCCCCTAAGTACGAGTAGAGGAGTCCATAGTCTTATGACTGTTAAAGGTTTCATGTATAACCCTTGATAATCTAGGACATAGTTCAAGGTCTTATGACCCTCAGAAATCTTTTGATTCTTGTTATTCATTCTTGATTCAAAAGTTGAGCTTTTATTTCAGAAGTCTTTGATTCACTCGCATGTTATTATATATTGTTATTTCATTTTTATACTTGTGGGTATTCTTGCTCACTCTTGCGTAATAATAACATTGCAGTTAAGAACGAAAGGTACGATGAGCCTTCTACTAGCAAAGGCAATGGAAAAGCTAATAAGTGATGAAGACTTGTTAATTAATTTTAGAAGGTTATTGTAAAGACTTGATGTTGTTTAAGACTTATTTATTTATGTTTTCGCACAGATGTTTAAGGTTAGTTTGACCTGGGATTGTATTTATTATTCAGATGTTGTAACCCCGTAAGGGGAGGATTTATTTCTATCTATTGTATGGTTTGCATTTATTATGGGTAGATAGATAGATGATATTTGTACAGTGAACACCAAATCATGTGGAAATTTAAGTACCCGGATTTGGGGGTGTCACAGTCAATAATTGTTTTAGAAATTAAAATCTTTGGAAAATACTCAAGGAAACCTTCGTACATGGGAGGCCATGCGACTAGGTTATGATAGATATCATCTATCCACAGAATTATTCTTAGTTGACCCAAAAGTTCCCAAAGAAAAACAAGAAGATTACTATCATCTTCTTTCCAATGGTGAGTCTTCTCTTGACATATAATTATCTCCGTTGTTTCCAAGTGAAAATTATATTTCAAATAAACTCCAAGATCATATAGGTAGTGCTCGTAGATATACTCAGCAGGTGGATGTGCACAACCCTGTCTTATGATAACACGAGGTTGTATGTCATTAGACATCTTGTATGATAGTGGCAAAACACCATTCCAAAGTTGGGTTCACCTCACCCTATTCAGTTAACCAAAATTAAATATCAAATGATGTATACAATACGACACACTTATCTAAAGTTCTCAACAAAATTATTTCCATACTATTTAGGGAGAACCTCAATAGCTATAGACCAATCGCTCTATTCCCTATTATCCCCGCCAATTCTAAGAACACTTTTATTACCTGAAATGAATTGTGAAGCAAAAAGGATGAGCACAACTAGCCAAGTAAAGAATATCATGACTAAAGATAATTTACATCATCAATAGCCTTCATCAGTAATAAATCAGAGCTTTAGAACATATGGTAGATGATAAAACTTTTCAACCATAGTTGCAGCTGAACGAGCAATCCATTAGAAGAGTCAAATAGACCATCAGGTCTATTATCTTCTCCATGTTAAAAGTCCACCAATATTGTTTTATCCCTGTAACATCAATCAACAATTCCTGTTCACAATCATATGAATAACTCGTAATCATAATTGTGATTCTAAATTCCTCTTCGCACCTGTGATTTAAGATAATTTTCATCACCTATCTTCACCTGAAACATCAAAAATCATGGTTATACCAAATCACCATTCCTACTCATAATCATACTAATAAATTCATCTTTGCACTACGGCCAAAGATATACAACCGTATTTTAGAAAAGTCAAGTAGAGCATGATATCTACTATCTTCTACGAATTAAAAGTGTATAATCAATATTTTATCGCTGAGACTCAGCTTAATAAATAATCCACATCATCGAATCATCCCTGCACTACGGCCAAGGATATTCATGTAATCATCAATGGTCATGATTATACCGAATAATCCCTTGTTATAATCATACCAATAACTGTCCATCAATGCACTACGGGCCAATGCGGACTTTTACCACATCATCTATAACATTACGGGTCATGATTATACCGAATGATCCCTGGTCATAATCATACCAATAAACAGTTCATCTATGCACATAAGCCAAAGATATTCATCAATCAATAGTTCATCTTTGCACGTAAGCCAAAGATATACAACTATAAAACCGATAATCAAAGTCCATCTTTTCACATAAGCCAAAGATATACAACTGTAAAACTAATAATCAACAGTCCATCTTTGCACGTAAGCCAAAGATATATAACTGTAAAACCAATAATCAACAGTCCATCTTTGCACGTAAGCCAAAGATATACAACTGTAAAACCAATAATTAACAGTCAGTTTTTGTACGTAAGCCAAAGTTATACAACTGTAAAACCAATAATCAACAGTCCATCTTTGCACGTAAGCCAAAGATATACAATTGTAAAACTAATAATCAATAGTACATCTTTGCACGTAAGCCAAAGATGACTTTCATCACAATATAAGCATGAGGATGATGACAATGACATAATAATTCAATAAAATAAGTTCAAGGATAAATTTTAAAGATTTATAATTTAATTTATCCAGAAATCAATAACGTCCAAATTGTCAACATGATACTGCTTTGTAGAATAAAATTCAAGAATAATAGTCATGTACCAAAAATAAATTGGACAGAAAAGAAATATATTTTTCGGGTAAATAGTACCCCGTGAATAGTACTTCAGGAATAGTACCTCGTGAATAATACCCCGACATGAAAAGTACCCCAAATACTCGAGTGAATAATATTTGGGTGAATAGTAACTCGTGAATAGTACTCTGACACGAAAAGTGCCCCGAATACCTGAGTGAATAATACTAGAGTGAATAGTAACTGGGTAAATAGTAACACGTCAATAGTAACTCGTAAATAAAATACCAAATAAAATGATATTTCATGACTATTACAAAAGAAATGATATCTCATACGAGTATAGTAGAATATACGAAACTGCAAATGGATTTTCATCCGCCATGCGGTAATCCACGTAGACAGATCATTTCCACAATTTAATAAAGAATGAATACGAAAGGTCATTCACCATGCATTCGATAATCCACATAGACGGGTCATTCCAACAGAATAATAAAGAATAGAATAACAGAAGAATTCACCATGCATGCGATAGACCGCACGACGTGTTATTCCAAAAGAATAATAACGAATGGAACCAAAGTCATGTCATCCGCACGCATGTGATATTCAAATGTAATAATAAAGAATAGAACCAGTGTCATGCGTAATCCGTGACGCATGTGATATTCCAATGTAATAATAAAGAATGTAACCAGTCACGCGTAATCAAAGATAGATAAGATATTTCAATGTAATAATAAAGAATGTAATAACAAAAGAATTCACCGTGCATGCGATAGACCACACGCATAAAGTTATTCCAATAAAATAATAAAGAATGGAATAATGTAAGAATTTCATCATGTATACTAAGATTGCATGAGGCAGTTATTCCAACATAATAATAAAGAATGGAATAACAACCCTTACGAGTATTGAAAGAAAATAACTCTCTTCATGAATACGAAAGAATAATACCCCTTACCTTAGAAGAAGACTGGATACTGGAATAGTGAGGTAGTAGACATCTCTTCTTCTTTCTCTCTATAATTTCTCTCAATAATAATTGTTCTATAGCTTTAGTGATTAGGTGAGAAATGAAGGAAGAATGAGCTTCTATTTATAGGAAAATATAGTTTCGATAATTCCATATTTTGGGGCTCGAAATATTACAGTATAATACCTTCCTCCTTTTCTTCATTTTTAATTTAGTCCTGCAAGTATTATCAAACTTACACCACCTCCCCTAATAGTAAATAATTTGAATCAATAGTTTAATCATGTGAATCAATAGTTATAATCCTGTGAAAATACGAATTACAGTATAGTACCTACATCTATACCTCTATTTTTTACTTAGTCATGCAAGTATTATCAATCTTGCACTAACTCCCCTAATAGTACAAGAATGTGAATCAATAGTATACATGTAAGACCTCAACTTATTATAAATAAAATCGAATTTCCTCTAATTATTATTGTGAATAATAAGGTATTAATTTGATATAATTCTCTGGTTATGGGTGAAATGTGCAAATTTTGCAAAATAAGCAAGTGGCTATAAAATAATCATTGTTGTCGGGGAATATTCGTTTGGTCGTGGAATATTCTTGTTGTCGGGGAATATTCGTACAACGGCGTAGTCATTTGTTGGCCCCATAACAGAATAACTGTCGGATGAAGAAAATGACAAGTTTGAGTTTTTATAAATAACGACGTAGTTGTTACCATTAACACTGTTGGCATACCTGGTGGTTAAAATACAGTAATACGTGTTGTTGTACAACAAGAAGATTACCAGATTGCATGAAAGATTGTTGAATTATTGATCATTACGTAAGAAGGCACTACTCAATAATTGTCAAAGTAGTTACTGTTTATTATTTTATTTTATTGATTCAATAATTGCTACGTTGATATTTATATCATTGTTGTTTCAATAATTGTCACTGCACATCATCTCCATTATCAGATCAATAATTCATATTATTTGGAATAATATTATTAGATAGCATTATTGGCAATGTCTAGAAAGTTCTGTCAAGGAGAGGTTTGGTCACCTAATTGCATGCCGCTAGTAAGGAGAAATCTTTATCTGAAAGCCCCTCTTTCCCGGAACCGCTCGTCATCATTATTGTGATTCTCGTAATATTATTTGTGAATAATTAATTATTGATTTATATGATAAGGAAATATTTATTTTATGTGGATATAAATGATGGATTTATTTATGTGGTTATAAATGAAGGAATTAATATTGAGGTGTTTTATCAGTATTTTGTCGGATTGGAGATATTAAAAATCAAATCAGTGGTTTTTGAGATATATTGCAGGAGTTATAATTTTTAATCCGACCGTTGGATCGTTGTGATTTTTAGATATGTTATACATATATAAGTTAAGTATATGTCCACAAATTTTGAACCGTTAAAAATGAACGTATGATTTGTTAAGAATTTTAAGAGGTGACTGATTCGAAAATTAGGTTATAAATGATTTTGGTGGAAAATTCTAGAATTGGTGGGCCCCAATTTTGGTGTACATAATGTTTTTCACATATCCATACTTCGTAAATATGTGAAAGACCCGAACCATATTATTTCTTTAGAACCAGACGAGATAGCTGAAGATTTAACATACGAAGAAGTACTTGTTAAGTTCTTGGATAGGAAAGAGCATGTCCTACGCACGAAGGTTATACCACAAGTTAAGGTTATGTGAAGAAACCATGCTATTGAAGAAATGACCTGGGAGTTGAAATCAGAAATGAAAGCAAGGTATGTGACGCCCCCAAATTTGGGTACTTGAAACCCGAACTAGGTGCTTCACGATACCATTTCTATAAGCTGAATAATACTAATAATAATAACAATAATATAAAATTCAAACTTAATTTACATATGCATCAAAGTTTACTCCTGTGCACGAGACCTTTAAACATTCATTACATCATAGATAATAAGTATCATTTTCTTAATAAACTATAACTATTACACAACATAATATAAATCTCATTCAATGCCTTTCCTTTCCCCTTGTTCTCGCCTCGAACCTTCGGTTGATCATACTTAATCGAAAACATTTAAATTTAAAGCAAGAATGAGCATTGGATTGCTTAGAAAGTAATAACAACAATATATATTAATTTGAAAGAATTAAATGTTTTCTTTGAAAGACACTTCGATAACGAATCAACAACAGAAGTAAGTCAACCAATAATAACAACATATCACTTCCATATGTAATCTTTGAAACTACGATAGACTATAATCGGAGATCATTCGGACGACTATGAACATTGTTTTCATTTTCGCTAGGTTTAGCGTAACTTCATCTCGCAAACCATCGTAACTTACTGACACGAGGGTGATCTCGCCTAATGTGCCTCAGTATTGATCAATACTACATGCAAGAACGATATTATCATTCACTCTATCCACCTTAGGTGCACAAAAGTTTCCCATATTTGGGACGTTCATACTTAGTCGGAATCAAACAAAAATAATCTGTTGGATACAATAACGTTCTATCTTGTTCAAAAATATTTTATGTCTAAATTTAATCAAATAGCTTAGACGGCTTTTTAAATCAACATATACATACTTGAAATCGATAAGTATGTATCAACATATGATTAATACAATGGTTATCCAAGTGGGGACACTTGTCTAACCCTATATACTGAATTAAAGAATGTAATAAATAACTCAATTATACAATAATACAATGATTGATAATGTAAGAACTTGTATGAATACAAAGATTGGATACATAATGAATAATAATAGAGTTAATAATCTGGCACAATAATAATAATTCTGAAACTTTCTTACTCATGTCCATTGCATAAAAGAAAAGGTAAAGGTAGGATACTTGCACAATGTAAATAATAGATCGACACTTTCTCAATAATAATTGGAGTAAGTTTAGGAAACTCAGACAATAACATGATATACTGTTTATCGAAATAAAAGTAGTGCATAAGGTTTAGATATCATTTCGAGTCATTGCTTACAATAACGCAACTTAGATTAATCTTTTATACAAATGACTTATCGATAATAAGATCATTCGCTCAATTAGAATAATATATCGTAACACACAAGATCGCTAATTGCATTGCAAGACATAACCTAATCACATTATCACATATGTTTAATAAATCATCGGATCATAAATGACACATATCTAGTCAATTTATCTAAGTCCGCATCAATTTCTAAAATATTTCTGCAAAATTTAAGCGACTTTATCGGGTAAATATCGAGTCTAAGACTCTATCGTAGTAGTTCAATAGTCGCTTAGATATTTTAAATATCGCATATATTATTTTTCATAGCCTTATAATAATTTTTAAATAATTATTATACTTTATCATGAATTTTCAAACACCTAAATCATTATTAAATGATTTAAATATTAACTAATTCTATTATCATTAATATTTAATTAATATTAAACTATTAATCTAAACTATTGCTAAAATATTAAAGTTATTTATAATAACTCAAAATATTTTTAAAGTATTAATATTACCCTTAAATGATTTTTAAAACATCTAAAATCATTTTAATCAATTACTATTAATATTAGAATATTAATTTATTATTTATCAAAATATTAAAAGTCATTAATGATAACTTAAAATATTTTTAATTCATTTATTTCCTTTTAAATGATTTTTAATTCAATAAAACCATTTTTAAACTATTTATTCAATATAATTATTAAATAAACTTAATATCATAAATATTAAATTATTAATGAAATTTACCTTCAAATATCAAAAGTTATATTTTATAACTTAAAATATTTTTAAACTATTTATTTTCATTTAAAATGATTTTTATAATATAAAATCATTTTTAATTAATTTATTTAATATAACTACTAAATAAATCTAATATCATTAATATTTAATAATTAATGAAACTTATCATAAAATATTAAAAGTTATGTTTTATAACTTAAAATATTATTAAATACATTATTATCATTTAAAATAATTTTTAATACAATAAAATCATTTTAATTAATTTATTTAATGCATTTATTAAATAATTTAAATACCAATAATATCCAAATAAATATTAATATTTATGAAAAATATGTCAAATTATTAAAAGTTAATTTTATAACTTCAAATAATTTTTAAAACTGATTTTATAATTTTTAGAATTTATTTCTATTTTTAATGTATTTTTGAAAATTATAAAACAAAAAAATAATTATAACTGTCGCTTTATAGGCTATAGCGACACTTATTTGTCATGTTAGGTGTTCTTGGTTCAAGAACACCGATAAGTCAAATGGTCGAGTCACCTGTTTTCCAGTTTAATTCTTATCTCGAAATGTTTCGGGCTACCTAATGGTCGATCTTGTAGTGTTAATGTAACAATCGCATGAAACAACAAATATCCAGTGTCATACTTCATCACAATCAAAATATATTAAGCCTCAACTAGTCACGTCAGCGTGTTCATCATATTCTCGGTCGCTTGAAAATTATAGTCACGGGTAGCCAACGCCTTTTCAGGGCCTTAAATCGATGAATATGTTCATGTTACAAGTTTTCTGTTCGTCGGGCTATCTAGAAAAACCATCATAGAACATGTTTCAAGCTATGGTCAAGTCTAAACATAATTAATCAAACCGAGCTAAGTTATTGAAAAAGTTGACAAAACTGTTCTTCATTTTCTGGGTTACCCAGAAATGAAGAACAGTTCGTGCAAACATATTTGGGCTTTCACAACTTGTTGTACTTGCATTGTTTTTGTGATATAAGGTATCCAGATTGTAAACAACATGTTGGTAAAGAGTTATATAACATAAAAACAGTATAACAACAACAGATCAAGCAGATCTAGGTAAACCAAACCATGTCGTAGACAATGCGTTTTGAATTTCTCAATTTCCGTAAATGATTTCGTGAACGAGTAAGCTAGTTTGAACTTCTACTATGTTCAATATAATGATAATATAAGGTATATAAAAGCATATAATCATAGTAAACATAATAAACTACAACTTATTACAATAACAGAATCAAAAAAACAACACACTGGCAGATTTAGTCGCTTGAAAAGTTGTCGTGCCCTCATCGGGCACGATCCGGTTTTCAGATTTGTAGAAGTCATGCTTTCGGTCAACTAGGTTTGACCAATTATAACTTTTAACATGTTCATGATCCGGCTAGCTTCAGCTTCGTAACAAAGATCTCATAGCATACTTCAACTCCAAAACATAAAATACATCAAATAATAAAATGAGAGAGATCTACTGACCTCGACTTTTTTGCTTGTCGTGACACAAAAATTATTTTTCCCAAATTTTGAAAAATGACAAATCCGAGCCTCTAGATGTTATGGATCTAACATCTAGCAACCTAGATCACTTTGTTAGACTCCATACTACATATTTAACATAAAAAAACTAACAACTAACATGCAGATCAATGTCAGATTTCTTCTAGGGTTCTTACCTCTTTGTGAACAAATTCTTGATTCTATGCTTCGGATTTGTTAAGTGTGATAGCGGGGCTTGATTTATGACTGATCTAGTAAGGAAATTTTAGAGGCTTTAGAGAGAGAAGTTCTAGGATGAGTGTTTGTGCAAATTAGCATAAATGTAACATTTTCTCTCTCTTGATCTATACAAATAAAATGTATGCAATGTATTGGATGATCACATGGCTGAGTTTTGTAGCTTGTAGGTTCATTGCTAGGTAGACTAGGGTGGCTAGCAAGATTTGGATAAGATTTGTCTAACCAATAATTCAAGAATGGGACAAAAGGGCATTTTTGTAATTTCCTTTTTAATCTCAAGGGTATTGTTGTCCAAGGTGCTTGAATCTAGGGTTTAATCACTAGATTTTATATTTTAAAGTTTCCCAAATAATTACTAGGGTTTGAAAGATTAAAATTAAAGTGTGATAAAATTTTAATTAAACACACAAATTAAAAATTAGGGTTTTTTAATAGGAAATTAGGGTTTAATTAAAAAATTAGGGTTTAATCATTAGGGTTCCCAAATTAACAATTAGGGTTTCTTAATTATCATTATAATTTACTAAAACAGTAATTAGGGTTTCTAATATTAGCAAATTAGGGTTTTTAATTAATAATTAGGGTTTCTCCTAATTACAGAAATTATATAATACACAGTAAAATTCATATAACACCATTACTACACAGTCTCGAACTCATAACTGAGTTTAACAATTAGGGTTTAATAACACGATATAAGGGTTATGACTTAATTTACCATATTTGGCCCACCTTATCGTATTACACATATACAAGACATATTTATAAAGACTCGAAAATTAAAATATAATTAATATTATATTATTATTCTCATCCTCGATCAATACCCAAATTTAGGGTTTGATTCCATATCCGGTTTATCTTTAATTAAGTTAAAATAATTAACTTAAATATTCTAAACAAATTCATATAATAAAATATTTATTATTATAATTTAATAATCATTTCATATATTATTTAAATAATATAAAATCATGTTTTCATGGAAAATAATTAATAAAAACATTTCGCTACAAAAATTAATTACTATAGGAATATATTTTATAATGATCAATAATTCTAAAATAAAATTGTTTGAAATTATTCATGAAATAAATAATTTTATTTATCACATATATACATACACATTACTTGACACGTATTCTCATCTTTAAAATAAAAAAAAAATTAATATGCAAAATTTCTTATTTATTTATATAAAAAAATATTCAGGTTATTACAAGGTATCCTCATCTTTTCGAAACACCAGGTACGTATGTCAATTTCGAGGACGAAATTTCATAAGGAGGGGAGGTTGTAAGACCCAAACTTATTATAAATAAAATCAAATTTCCACTAATTATTGTGAACTGCTTGGTTGTCATTATTGTGATTCTGTAATATTATTTGTGAATAATTAATTATTGATTTATATGATAAGGAAATATTTATTTTATGTGGATATAAATGATGGATTTATTTATGTGGTTATAAATGAAGGAATTAATGTTGAGGTGTTTTATCAAGATTTTGTCGATTGAGATATTAAAATCAAATCGATGGGTTTTTGAGATATATTGCAGAGTTATAATTTTTAATACGACCGCTTGATCGTTGTGATTTTTGGATATGTTATACATATATAAGTTGAGTATATGTCCACAAATTTTGAACCGTTAAAATGAATGTATGATTTGTTATGAATTTTAAGAGGTGACCGATTCTAAATTAGGTTATAAATGATTTTGGTGGAAAATTCTAGAATTGGTGGGCCCTAATTTTGGTTGGTGAAAATGTGCTGAGATTATTATTCAAATGTGGTGGGTGGGAATAGTAGCAGGTAAAGCTATCAGTCATAGTGTTAAGTCTGCTTGCTACGTCTTAACATTTTCCTATAAATAGAGGGCTAAGTTAGAATTGAAAATCACACCAGAAACAAGTTTTCTCTCTTTCTCTCTCTAGATTATTGAGTGTATTTTGTGAGTATTTAGATAACTTGTGAGTTTATATTCATCAGTGCAAGTTTCCTTCAGCTTTATACCAATATTCCGATCAGAAGTACTGATATTTTAAGGTAAGGGGTGTTATATTCTTCTTAAAATGATATTTTTTTCAATATCATTATACCGAAATGTTGGTATGAACTTTTTATCAAATTTAAAACTTTTTTGTATCTAAGTTACTATTCACGATACTTGTTATTATTCACGATATCTGAGACTATTCACTTAATATGACACTATTCACCTAAAAAATGAAATTTTCTTCTTTTGTCCAAGTTGTCTATTATGGTTACTATCTTTGATCAGATCCATGTTTTGATCTTTATTCTTGAATTTTGCTTCAAAATTAGTTATTATGGAGTATTATCGATCTTGGATAAACCGTTATACTTAATCCTACTATTTGTCCTTCTATCTCAATGGATTCGCTTTTCTTTAAAATATTTTTCATCATCCTCAGTCCTAAATGATGATATTACAAAATATCTTTGGCAGTAGTGCAAAAGATAAATGATTAATCGATGAATATCTTTGGCCTAGGTAGTAAAAGATGAACAGTGTTGAGATGAATACGACACCAACCGGTGATATAAATGAATATCTTTGGCCCAGTAGTGCAAAGATGAATATTTGATTCAAGATGTATAATGATTGATGTTACAGGGATAAAATATTGATGATGGACTTTTAAATCATAGAAGATAGTGGAATTCTTTCTCTACTTGACTCTTCTAATGGATTGTTGTTTCCGCTGCAGTTGTTGATCTAAAACTTGTTGTCTATTATATTTTATCATATTTTTCCCTGTTTAAGACTAATGATAATTTGTTATATATTATCTTAGTCATAATATTCTTTACTGGGCTAGTTGAGCTCACCCTTTTCCTTTTTGTTCCATTTTTCTTCTTAGGAGGTGAGAACATAGCAGGATCTAGTGGGGTATGGAGTGATGGTTCTAGAAAGATGTTTTAGCAATCCTCACTATTTCTGTAAAATAGTGTTTGAATAATTTTAATGAGGACTTATTTGAGTGTGGATATTGTCTGAAGACAATATTTGTATTTAAACTCACGGTATGTGTTGTCGTATTTTTTCACAATTGTAGATTATTGAAGTTGTAGTTTATTTTCTGTACCATGTATTTGGCGACTCAGAATGGATGTTGTATACCTATTTTGGGGGCGTCACAACACACATGTGAACAAATAGTTATAATCATGTAAATTAATAGCAATTAATTGTTCATTTATCCGGTTAATTACCCGATTGGTCAACATAACCTCCAGACATCAATTATTATCGAAATAAATGTCGATTTCTACAAACACTAATAATTTCCACACAATGGAACTATCAATTTCATCTTTAATCAACACGAACTTATTCATCATTAATATTATAACGCACAATATTTAACAACCAGGTCTTTCCGATAAGGATTACTCCTTATTGGCGCGCAATTAGGTGACCAAACCTCTCCTTGACACAACTTCTAGACATTGTCAATATTGCAAATAATAATATGAATAACTTTGTCATCTCAATTATTGATTTAATAATATAACATATTATGCAGATGATACTGTGATAATAATTGAATCAATAATATGAGAGATATGATGCAACAATTATTGAAGCAATAGATGAGTATAACTGAGTGACTTCTTACGTAAGCATCAATAATCAATATCGCGTGCTACTATGCAACCACGCGTATTACTGTACTTTTACTACCGGGTAGTTCAACAGTTTTAACGGTATCACTTTCGTCGTTATTTTTATAAACAGATAATTCTGTCATTTTCTTACTATGACAATACTTCCTGTGACGCCCCAAAATTCGGGTATCTTCCAACCCGACAGATGGTGCTCCACTGTACTAACATCCATACAATCATTCCATTGAAATACAACAAAATGAAAGTAATTACTATCTTCTTATTAAAATCAATGTATAATCCTTCCCAGGTATATAAACCGGTTACATCGTTCATTGTTCATAATGTATAATACATACAAACTTACTAAACTATTACACAATGCCTAAGCATCCATCTTAGCTTTTCCCTTAACATTCTTAGCATTCACAGTACGTTCATCTTGAACTGCAGTTATATAATTCAAGCAAGAAGTGAGCATGACAGCTCAACAAGTTTAATCAAGGATAACAGGAATACCACATTCATGAATTATATAACAATTCCAACATAACTGAACAATAGTTATGAAGTATTCTGAATCAATAATACTTTAACAGTTCATAACATCAATTCCCAAAGTATAGAATAGATTAGGAATTCTGAACCGGTCGATAGACCATGAACAGTAAATTTCAATTTTCATACTTGAAAAGGAGTCCACAGCACTAAGGCCGTCCATACGTATAACTTACGAGCACTTCTAGGTGATCCGCCTATAGTACTATATGTTGATCAACACTACATTCATTAAACGTATTTACATTTAATATTTTTGGCAAACTCGCATGCCCATCGAATAATCGATGAAAAATACTTTTGTTTGTTCATAGACAAGCCTTACTTTCACGTCCGTACCAATTACTTGGCATAGGATAGCGTTAACATTTCTATATAGAATGATATACATGATAATCAATCTGTATATTATGAATAGTCTAGCCGAGTTAAAATCTGGCATCGACCCTTTATTTAAAACAAGTCTTGCAATTCAGTTCAACGAATCACATAAAACTTGGCTAACATGGAAGTTAGACAAGCGTTAAGAAAACTTGCCTTTCAACATCTTCAAATAACTTACTCGATTGACCACAGCCTTTACAGAATCTACATGATATGTTCACATAGCACACTATAATTAGCTATCAAACAACTATTCACATTGTTCCTACAAGCTTCTTTCTCTTCTATGTCTTTGTTAACTTAATATCTTTATTAAAGTCAACATGACTTATTACCCTTCGTCTCGGTGTATCACTCTATTGACGTTTATTAACCGAACTCAAACATCGTTGATAAGGTACCAACTTTGTTCGTTGTACATATCTTGTTAACATCCATTACATTCCTAAGTTTCATACTCTATACCTTAGTATAGGTAATATAGGATTAGTCTTAGTACATTTATTGAGTATATAAACTCAACTCAGGTAGGTCTCTAAACAACCGAAGCTTAAAACCTAACTTGTCAACTTTTTTTGACTGCCGGCGCTGCGGCGCGGCATCCTTCGTATTTTAGTGGCGCTGTGGCACGAGTTAGCAGGGTACTCGGTCAAGTCTGGCGCTGCGGCGCCACCACTTTGTACTGGTTTTGGCGCTACGATGCCGAGTCTGTGCGCCAGTTGACCAAACTAGTTTTGGTTTTCTAACGAAACTCCCGGCTTCCTAATTTGTTCGTTTTACATCCGAATTGACCCATTCAAATTCCTACAAGTCAGGAATTACATCCTTTATGTGTTCATATAAGAATTCAACACTTTCGAATCCGTTAACTCATAATTCACTATTGAATTCATTCTATATACGTTCGTAAACGTTAATGAGCGTTCAATGCTCGTTTTCTTCGTTCTAAGTCGGAATTCGACGATTCTCGAACCCACAACTCTTAATCACCCTATCTCACGTGTTGACATTAAAATCCAACATTTTCAAGTCTCACGGCAACTTTCTACTACCAATCCGGAATTTCTACGTTTTCAACGTTTAATGTCTATTTTCGTAAAATTCTCCATAACTTCGTTACTAATGTTCTCTAAGCTAAATCACATGAAATACTCCATGGATTTCATATCTACATCCTAACCAAACAAGATTCATATACTAACGTATTGATGGAGCTCAATTGTTTATCAACAATCGATCTCAACTATCAATATTTTTATGGTTCAAAACTATATTAAACCTTATTATTTTTATAATCTCATGACTTATAGAGATTGAATCTATGGTAAGTCATCTTTAAATCCTCACTCATGACATATACCACCCCTTCATGATTCTCTAAAATGAAAGAAAATCTAAAAGAGATGGAGATGAGAAACAAGAAGTATTACCTCAATAACTCTTAAGAAATCTTTTGGAAAACTAGAAGTTAAAGCTTCCAAGGTGTATGCTTGCAAGGATAGCTCTCTTTCTCTCTCAAATAATCTAGGTTGGCAATTTGAAAAACTCACAAATGAATCAACCAAACTTCTTGTTTATAGAAAATTAGAATGGAGGGCATAATGGTCAAAGAACCACCACCTCCTTACTATTCATGTGTGGTCACCAAGTAAAACACTTGGTGACCAAGCCTGATGCTTGGCTTCCACACCAAGGTGGCTAGCCCACCCCCTTTTGTGACATCCCATGGGTTGCCCCATGGGTTTTACTCATTCGGTGACCCACCGGTTCGACCCACGGTTTGGTTTTAATGAATTGGGCTTAACTAAATCAACATTGGGCCTTGGTCATCCAAATGATTGGTTTAATTAATAATCCAACTCAAATGATTTAGTCATTAAGTCTTAACTTAATTCTATAATACGAATCGTATCACCTACGTACAATTTACGTATTATCTCCGTATACTACTCGTACAATAATCGTATTATACTTCGTATTTACGCAACATATTATACATAGATAATAAATAGTATCACCAAAGGTATAACACTCGCCTAAACCCTAACGCCATTCCTTTTACGCATATTATTTCCTCCTCGGAAATCAATATACTCAACCCTTAGGTATTAAGTCTGCAAGTGAAAATTACATTTTCCATAAATGAAATATTATCAGATATTCCAACTCATCGCGATATTCTATCATTACATGTTTCTCGAAATTTCAAAATAATTCACCAAACAGAAACGGATGAATAGTGTTTTTACGGAAATTTCTCAGAAAACAATTATTATCGTCTTGGAAATTCCAAACAACTATTTCTAACACGTAGCTGAATTACTAACCACGTTAGCACATTCTAGGTCATGAATCTAACCTTCACATAGCTTACTCACAAAGAAATCAATTAAATTCATTTAATTCAAATAATCAAATAAAAAATTAATTGTCATAAAAATCTGATTTTCTCGGGCGTTACATTCTCTCCCCCTTATAAGGATTTTGTCCCCAGAATCTTAGCTTATAATTAAATAAACAAATGAGGAGAATCTTCCTTCATTTTACTTTCGAGCACCCACATTGCTTCTTCAGCATTGTGGTTTCTCCATAACACCTTTACTGAAGGTATTACCTTATTCTTAAAAGTTGTTCCTTCCTATCAATGATTTGAATTGGAAGTTCCTCATAGGACAAGTCCTTCTCTATCTGAATAGATTTATATTCTATCACGTGTTTATAGTCCGGTTTATAAGGACGCAACACTGACACATGAAACACATTATGAATGCGTTCCATCTCTGGAGGTAAGGCTACTACATAAGCTACCTCCCCTATCCTTTTTAAAATCTGAAAAGGTCCTACAAACCTTTGACTTAACTTCCCTTTCTTTCCAAAACGTATCTTCCCTTTCCAAGGCGATACTTTTAGAAAAACAAAAGATCATACATCGAACTCTCTATTCTCTCTGTGAGGATCTGCATACTTCCTTTGCGGTCTTGAGCTTCAACTAATCGAGTACGTATTAACTCTACCATGTCCACCGTTTGCTGAACCATCTCAGGTCCCAACATCCGACATTCACCCACCTTATCCCAACACAATGGAGTTGTACGAAAATTCCACCAACGGTAGATATTCGTCCCAACTCCCTTTGAAATCCATAACGTAAGATCTTAACATATCTTCAAGCGTTTGAATTGTTCCCTCACTCTGACCATCCGTCTGAGGATGATACGCCGTACTCAATCTTAACTGTGTTCCCATTTGCTCTTGTAAACTTCTCCAAAAGTTCGATGTGAATCGTGGATCACGATCTGACACAATCGAAATAGGCACTCCATGTCTGGAAATAATTTCCTTGACATACAGCTTAGCTAACTGATCTAGCTTATACCTAACTCCTATTGGTAGAAAATGAGCCGATTTCGTCAATCGATCCACTATCACCCAAATAGCATCGTATCCTTTTCTTGTTGCTGGAAGTCCCACCACAAAGTCCATCGTGATGTGCTCTCACTTCCACTCTGGAATTTCTAGCGGTTGTAACAACCCGCTCGGTCGTTGATGTTCAGCCTTAACTTTTTGACAAGTTAAGCACCTACTAACATATTCTGCTAACTCCCTCTTTATATTCGGCCACCAAAATTTATTACGAAGGTCTTGATACATCTTCGTACTACCGGGATGTATCGAGTACCTCAAACTATAGGCCTCCATCATAATTTCTTCTTTTAATTCGGGATCATTAGGAACCCAAATTCTTACCTTAAAACGAAGTAATCCCTCCTTATCGAGGTTATACTCAGTCTTTTCTTCGTCTTCTATTCTTTTCTGCATCTGCTTGCACTCCTCATTGCTCAGTTGTACTCCCCTAACCCGCTCCACTATGGTAGGTTGGGTTTCCATGGAAAATAACATTTTTACCGCTTCCTCCGGTAACTTAATTTCTAGTTCCATTTTTGCCATCACTGTTACCAACTCATTCTGAGTTATTAACATTGATAATTTCTCCCTACCATTCCTACTTAGCGCATCGGCTACTACATTTGCTTTTCCCGGATGATATAAAATATCACAGTCATAATCTTTTATTAACTCCAACCACCTTCTCTGTCTCATGTTCAACTCCTTCTATGTGAAGATATATTTCAGACTTTTGTGGTCCGTATATATCTCACATTTCTCACCAAAAAGATTATACCTCCATATCTTTAGGGCAAAAACTACAGCTGCCAATTCCAGGTCATGAGTAGGATAGACCTTCTCATAATCCTTCAATTGACGTGACGCATATGCAATGACCTTGCCATGCAGCATGAGCACGCAACCCAGTCCTTTATGCGACGCATCGCTATACACTACAAAATTTCCTGTATCATCTAGTAAGGACAATACAGGTGCCTCACTTAACCTCTTCTTCAACTCCTGAAAACTGTTCTCACATTTTTCAGTCCACACATACTTCACCGACTTTTTTGTCAGATTTGTTAACAGAGTAGCTATTTTAGAAAAGTCCGGAATGAACCTTCAATAGTATCCCGCTAACCCCAGAAAACTCTGAACCTCAGTTGGCGTTTTTGGTTGCTCCCATTCGTTAATTGCTTCTACTTTTTTCAGATCTATGGAAATGTCATCCTTATCAATAACATGCCCTAGAAACTGCACCTTCTCAAGCCAAAATTCACACATTGTGAATTTTGCATACAACTTCTCCTTTCGTAGTGTCTCCAACACTATTCTTAAATGTTCCGAATGATCTTCTGGCGTCTTTGAATAGACTAGACTATCATCAATGAACACTACGACAAACTTGTCCAAATATTGTTTGAACACTCTGTTCATCATATCCATAAATGCGGCTGGCGCATTAGTCAACCCAAACGACATTACCAGAAACTCGTAATGACCATAACAAGTTCTAAATGCCATCTTAGGTACATCATCCTTCCTCACCTTTAACTGATGATACCCCATGCGCAAGTCTATTTTAGAAAAATACTTTTCCCCTTTCAACTGATCAAATAGATCACCGATCCCGGGCAAATGGTATCTATTCTTAATCGTTAACTTGTTCAACTCTCGATAGTCGATACAAAGTCTTAACGACCCATCATTCTTCTTTACAAACAACACTGGTGCACCCCAAGGAGACACACTTGGTTGAATGTACTTCCTGTCTAATAGTTCTTGTAATTGAACCATTATCTCCTTCATTTCGACTAGCGCCATTTGATATGGCGCCCTTGAAACTGGTGTCATTCCCGATAACAGATCAATTACAAACTCCACCTCCCTGTCCGGTGGAATACCCGATAACTCCTCCAAAAATACATCCGAGAACTCTTGCACAATAGGTATCTGATCCAAGGATGTTCCCACTCTTTGGGTATCCACCACATGGCATAGATAACCTACACACCCTTTTCTCAACATCTTCCTAGCTTGTGTCATAGATAGACAACAAGAGCGTCTCAGTGAATTACTATCGAAGAACACTACCATGGTTTTCTTAGAAAGCCGAAGGTTTACACTTTTCCTATGGCAATCTATAATCGCCTCATGGTTCACCAACCAATCCATACCAAGAATTACGTCGAATTATTTTAGCCTTATCAGTACCAAATCTATCGATAACTTATTCCCTCTAATTTCCACGCAGCAATTCTTATGAATATGTTCAATGGGGATTATCTCTTCATTTGCTACCTTAACGTCTAAAGGTATAGGTAACTTCTCAGGGATTAAACCTAATCGCTTAGCAAATTCACATGCTATAAAAGAACAAGTAGCACCCGAGTCAAATAGAACATAAGTATTTATCTCATTTACCAAAATGATACCTGCTACCACCTCTGTTGATGCAACCGTATCTTGAACAATCATATTAAACGTACGTGCTGAGGGTATACCCACTGATGGTGTTGGTCCAGTAATGGCTAATTTACCACTACCAGAACTCTTATTCCCCTCTAAACCCTTCTTCGGGCAATTTCTTGCTATGTGGTCCATTGACCCACAGACAAAACACCCCTGGCTTTTCTTAGGGTTAGAACAGTTGGGTGACAAATGCCCCTCATGCCCACAATTGTAGCATACTGCTTTCCACTTTAAACAGACTCCCATGTGAGATTTTCCACATGTCTTACATGCTTCCGTTCTCCGTTTGGGATCTCCCTGCTTTACCCCGGTATTCCCAGGGTTAAAACTCTTCCTCTTTGGCAAGTTGCCGCTTCCGCTAGCAACTTCAGCCTTATTACCTCCTTCTAACTTACTCTTACTTTTCCACTCTTTGTGGTACTGAGACAAAGCCTCACCACCACCTTCAGCTATTATCGCCTTCTCCAGAATGGTCCTGGAAGAAGTACTTTTGAAAATCGATATCCTACTATAGAGTCAGGGTTTTAAGCCCTGCTCAAATTTGCGCGCCTTCATTTCCTCTGTATCCACCTGATGTGGAGCAAATCTCGCCAATTCGTTAAACTTGGCGGCATACTGGGAAACTGTCATATCCCCCTGCTTAAGTTCTAAGAACTTAATTTCCATCCTACCCTACATGCTAATAGGGAAATAGTTCTCGAAGAAAACCTTCTTAAACTGTTTCCACGTAACAGCCTCTGTCCTAGCCCCACCCTGGTGAGCTTCCCACAAATAGTTGGCTTCCTCCTTCATCATATAAGTCGTAAAAGAAGTCTTTTGTGCCTCACCTACGTTTGTTATCACAAACGCCTTTTCAATCTCCCTAATCCATGTCTAGGCTTCTAGTGGATCCGTCGTTCCTCGGAACTTGGGAGAACCCATACTTTTAAAGTCCTTAAATGTAGTTGTTCTTGCTACCCCAGGAGCTATAGGAATCCCACCCCCCACTTGGTTAAATGCAGCCGTTAATAAATTAACGAACTCTTGCATATGGTTGTTAGGACCCCCTGATTTTCAATATGAGACTCAGCCTCTTGGTTCCGTTGTCTCCTTCTCGGCGGCATAATTCTGATTAAATAAATAAAGCTTCGTTATTATCTATTTAACTACTCGGTTATCATTTTAAATTAACAACAACCATTCATACCACAACAAGTACGTTAATTAAAAACTTCATTATATAAATATGCTTTCATAGTCAAAACTATTTACATCATGTTCCCTTAGCCAAAAGCTATTACATACTATCCCACGATTGCCTTTTACAAAGATTGGGATTTATAAAACGACTACCCTTAGTTATACAAAAGAGGGTTTTAAGTCACTACTTATATACAAAAAGATCTAATGATCTACTAACATTGTCGAATGACATTCTCATATTTCTGATTTTCCAGAATCGACACTATATCTTGGCTTATGGTATGTCGAGTCTGCCCGTACTCAATAGAATAACAAGCGATTTTCAGCTTGAAATCCTCGTGAGCGCATTCATGGATGTATGACATCCTAGTTATTTTCTAGTCTTTCTCAACCAGTTTCTTTTGTAGCTCAAGGACCTCATCCTATAGTTATGAGCCTTATCAGTCATAAGCACTTTTTCATCGTGCTCTGACTCAAAGTCCGCTCTCAGATTCATTCTTTTCGCCTCATATAAGGCGCTTATTTCCTCAATCAGCGCCTCTCTACCACGAGTACATGCAAATGCACATTCCTATTCAACACTGCCAGATACAATGTTCTAGTTGCATCCAGAGATGCTGGCTCCTGAGTAGGTAACACCGTGTTAATCGATGTCACCTCCATTTCCTCCTCCACATCTAGCATCTTGTTAAAGTATGATGTTAATCCCATAGTCTACTCAGAGTATTCCTCCTCAGAGATGTACTCCTCAATGTCTGAGTCTTCTAGTACAACTATCGGTACCTCTACCACTGGCATTGGTACAATCTCAACTTGGTTAACTGAGTCCTCACTTATCATTTCCACGTTTCTAAACATCAAGTTATCGGTTGACATCTACAAACACATAACACGTTGATTAGTACATAATACAGAATAGTATAAGCATAAATCACATTTAATAATTTTAAGATTAATTTCAATCTTTTAATCCTTTTGATACTGAGTTGCCTCAATATCTTATTAATTCAATGAACTTGAATTTCATTCCTCGAACTTTACCTTCCTTACGAGGTTATTAGCCTAAGGTTTTCCCCTCCTTAAGTTTTATAACCTAAGGCTCTGATACCAACCTGTGACGCCTCCAAATTTGAGTATCTTCCAACCCAACAGATGGTGCTCCACTATACTAACATCCATACAATCATTCCATTGAAATACAACAAAATGAAAGTAATTACTATCTTCTTATTAAAATCAAAGTATAATCCTTACCAGGTTCATAAACCGGTTACATCATTCATTATTCATAATGTATAATACATACAAACTTACTAAACTATTACACAATGCCTAAGCATCCATCTTAGCTTTGCCCTTATCATTCTTGGCATTCACAAGACGCGTTCATCTTTAACTCACAGCTTATATAATTCACAAGAAGTGAGCATGACAAATTTCGAGAAGTTTAATCAAGGATAACAGAATACCACATTCATGAATTATATAACAATTCCAACAAAATCGAACAATAGTTATGAAGTATTCTCAATCAATAATACTTTAATGATTCATAACATCAATTCCCAAAGTATAGAATAGATTAGAATTACGAACCCATTGATAGACCATGAACAGTAAATTTCAGTTTTCATACTTGAAAAGGAGTCCACAACACTAAGGTCGTTCATCCGTATAACTTACGAGCACTTCTAGGTGATCAGCCTATAGTACTCTATGTTGATCAACACTACATTCATTAAACATATTTACATTTAATATTTTTGGCAAACTCGCGTGCCCATCGAATAATCGATGAAAAATACTTTTGTTTGTTCATAGACAAACCTTACCTTCACATCCGTACCAATTACTTGGCATAGGATAGCGTTAACATTTCTATATAAAATGATATGTATGATAATCAATCAATATATTACGAATAGTCTAGCCGAGTTAAAATCTGGCATCGACCCTTTATTTAAAACAAGTCTTGCAATTCAGTTCAATGAATCACATAAAACTTGGCTAACATGGAAGTTAGACAAGCGTTAAGAAAACATGCCTTTCAGCGATCTTCAAATAACTTACTTGACTGACCACAGCCTTTATAGAATCTACATGATATGTTCACATAGCACACTGTAATTAGCTATCAAACAACTATTCGCATTGTTCCTACAAGCTTCTTTCTCTTCTATGTCTTTGTTAACTTAATATCTTTATTAAAGTCAACATGACTTATTACCCTTCTTCCCGGTGTATCACTCTATTGACGTTTATTAACCAGACTCAAACATCGTTGATAAGGTACCAACTTTGTTCGTTGTACATATCTTGTTAACATGCATTACATTCCTAAGTTTTATACTCTATACCTTAGTATAGGTAATATAGTATTAGTCTTAGTACATTTATTGAGTATATAAACTCAACTCAGGTAGGTCTCTAAACAACCGAAGCTTAAAACCTAACTTGTCAACTTTTTTTCTTCACCGCACATTGCGTGGCACAAGATCCTTCATATTTTAGTGGCCTTCATGTACATGAAGTTAGCAGGTACTTTCAATAGAAGTCTGGCTCTCGCAAATACCACCACTTTGTATCGGTTTTGGCTCATGGCTGCCGAAGTCTCAAGGCACCAAATGACCAAACTAGTTTGGTTTTCTAACGAAACTCCCGGCTTCCTAATTTGTTCGTTTTACATCCGAATTGACCCATTCGAATTCCTACAAGTCAGGAATTACATCCTTTATGTGTTCATATAAGAATTCAACACTTTCGAATCCGTTAACTCATAATTCACTATTGAGTTCATTCTATATGCGTTCGTAAATGTTAATGAGCGTTCAATGCTCATTTTCTTCGTTCTAAGTCGGAATCCGACGATTCTCGAACCCACAACTCTTAATCACACTATCTCACGTGTTGACATTGAAAACCAATGTTTTCAAGTCTCACGACAACTTTCGACTGCCAATCCGGAATTTCTACGTTTTCGACGTTTAACGTCTATTTTCGTAAAATTCGCAATAACTTCGTTACTAATGTTTTCTAAGCCAAATCACATGGAATACTCCATGGATTTCATATCTACATTCTAACCAAACAAGATGCATATACTAACGTATTGATGGAGCTCAATTGTTTATCAACAATCGATCTCAACTATCAATATTTTCATGGTTCAATACTATATTAAACCTTATTATTTTTATAATCTCATGACTTATAGAGATTGAATCTATGGTAAGTCATCTTTAAATCCTCACTCATGACATATACCACCCCTTCATGATTCTCTAAAATGAAAGAAAATCTAAAAGAGATAGAGATGAGAAACAAGAAGTATTACCTCAAGAACTCTTAAGAAATCTTTTGGAAAACTAGAAGTTAAAGCTTCCAAGGTGTATGCTTGCAAGGATAGCTCTCTTTCTCTCTCAAATAATCTAGGTTGGCAATTTGAAAAACTTACAAATGAATCAACCTAGCTTCTTATTTATAGAAAATTAGAATGGAGGGCATAATTGTCAAAGAACCACCACCTCCTTACTATTCATGTGTGGTCACCAAGTAAAACACTTGGTGACCAAGCCTTATGCTTGGCTTCCATACCAAGGTGGCCGGTCCACCTCCTTTTGTGACATCCCATGGGTTGCCCCATGGGTTTTACCCATTCGGTGACCCACCGATTCGACCCACGGCTCGATTTTAATGAATTGGGCTTAACTAAATCAACATTGGGCCTTGGTAATCCAAATGATTGGATTAATTAATAATCCAACTCAAATGAATTAGTCATTAAGTCTTAACTTAATTCTATAATACGAATCGTATCACGTACTTACAATTTATGTATTATCTCCGTATACTACTCGTACAATAATTGTAATGTACTTCGTATTTACTCAACGTATTATACATAGATAATAAATTGTATCACCAAAGGTATAACACTCGCCTAAACCCTAACGCCATTCCTTTTACGCATATTATTTCCTCCTCGGAAATCAATATACTCAACCCTTAGGTATTAAGTTCGCAGGCAAAAACTGTGTTTTCCATAAATAAAATATTATCAGATATTCCAACTCATCATGATATTCTATCATTACGCGTTTCTCAGAATTTCAATATAATTCACCGAACAAAAACGGATGAATAGTATTTTTACGGAAATTTCTCGAAAAACAATTATTATCGTCTTGGAAATTCCAAACAACTATTTCTAACACGTAGCCCGAATACTAACCACGTTAGCACATTCTAGGTCATAGAACGACCTTCACATAGCTTACTCACAAAGAAATCAATTAAATTCATTTAATTCACATAATCAAATAAAAATTTAATTGTCATAAAAATCCGATTTTCTTGGGCGTACGGATATTCCCCGACCAAACGAATATTTTATAACAACTTTCATACTTTACAAAATTTTCATATATCACCCTTAACTTTAACCCTTTCTCAATTTAACCATTTACTACATAAAATAATAATTATAAGAAAATTGAATACTTTCATTTCATAAAATTCGGGATCTCACAGGGTATTCCAGCAGTGTTAACGGTAACAACTACGCCGTTATTTATAAAAACTCATACTTTCCATTTTCTTCATCCAATCACTTTTCGTTATGGGGCCCACAAAAGGTTGCGTCGTCGTACGAATATTCCCCAACAGGAAAAATATTCCACGACCAAACGAATATTCCCCGACAAAAATGAATATTTTATAACCACTTGCTTATTTAAAATATTTGCGCATTTTACCCATAACTAACCACATTAATTAAATCAACCATTACTATTTCTAAATAATAAATAGAGGAAATTCAATTTTATTTATAAAAAGTTGGGGTCTTACAACCTTCCCTTTTTATGAAATTTCGTCCTCGAAATTGATGTACGTACCTAGTGTTTCGAAAAGATGAGGTTAACTCGTTTTCATTTTTGATTCCAACTCCCAGGTCATTTCCTCAATAGCATGGTTCCTCCATAAAACCTTAACTTGTGGTATAACCTTGGTGTGTAGGACATGCTCTTTAATATCCAAGATCTTAACAGGTACCTCATCGTACGTTAAATCTTCAGCTATGTCGTCTGGTTCTAACTCAATAATGTGATTCGACTCCTTCACATATTTACGAAGCACGGATATGTGAAAAACATTATGAACACGAGACATGCTTGGAGGTAACGCGAGTCTATAGGCCACATTTCCTACTCGATCAAGAATCTAAAATGGACCAATAAATCGTGGATTGAGCTTTCCTCTCTTTCTGAATCTTGTTACTCCCTTCCATGGAGCAATACGTAATAAAACATGATCCCCAATATTAAATTCCACGTCCTTTCGATGAAGATCCGCATAACTAAGAATTCATAATGCCCGTACCGAGTTCTAAAGGCAGTGTTCAGAATATCCTCAGTTTTAATTTTCGGCTGATGATATCCAAAACGAAGATCAATTTTGAAAAGAATTGTGCTCCTTGCAATTGGTCAAACAGGTCATCAATGCGAGGTAGCGGATACCTATTCTTGATGGTGACATGGTTCAATTCCTGGTAGTCAATACAAAGTCGCATACTCCCGTCTTTCTTCTTTACAAATAAAACAGGAGCACCCCAAGGAGATGTACTATGACGAATAAAACTGATGTCCAATAACTCCTGTAGTTGGACCTTTAACTCCTGAAGTTCAATAGGAGTCATTCGATATGGGGTTTTAGAAATGGGCTTTGTACCAAGTTCAAGGTCAATAAAGAATTCAACTTCACATTCTTGGGGTAGACCGGGAAGTTCTTCAGGAAATACATCAGGAAATTCACTAACAATAAAAATATTATTCAAATCTGACGTGTTTTTGTTCAAGTCCGTGACATGGGCTAAGAAAGCTTGACATCCATTTTTCAATAAACGAATAGCTTTATGGCTTAATATAACAGTGATTTACTTTAGTGGTTTGGTTGCTTGAATTCGCATAATAGGTTGGTTAAGAATATGAAAACTAACAACCTTACGAAAATAATCAATTTTGTCATGATGTGTAGTTAACCAATCAATCCCTAAAATCACATCAAAAGCAAATATCTTTAAAGATATAAGATCAACAGGTAATGTGATGGTGCTAACTTGGATCAAACAAGATTTATAAATAGTGGATGTAATGAAA